>JASDQU010240735.1:41503-81249 GCA_032191745.1 Picea mariana
TTCAAGTACAAGTACGGATTCTACTTCTTCAAGGAAACATTCTCATAAACATAAGACGGATATGCCATTACTTAAACTCGATGTAAAATTTATTTTTCTTATGTATGATGGTGAAGTTAATGCCAAGAAACTTGTTAATTGGGTTAGACAGATGGAGGTATATTGTAATGTGTAGAAAATCAAAGATGAGGCAACCAGAATCAGATTGGCTTCACTTCTTCTTGAGGGAACAACTCTTATCTGGTGGCAAAGTAAGATGCAACATGGAACTCAACAAGTTTGTAAGATTTTTCCATCATGGCATGGTTTTATTTCCACACTTAGAAAATAGTTCTATCCACTGGGATATAAGGAAAATGATTTAGCTGAATTGAAAAGTATTAAGTTAAGGAAAAGGGAATCGGTTCAGGAATATACAGATGAATTTCGTAGCATGGATTTGATGTTAGATGTTCCATTGACTACACAAGAAAATATTATGAAGTATATAGGAGGTTTGCCTACTTATATTCGTAATACATTATTTATGTTTTGACCTAATAATATTGATTAGATTTATGTCCAAGAAACATATATTGAAACAAGAAAAACTAGAGTTGGTGTATCATGGGAATTATCTTCAAAGAAAGAAGGCACAAACAAAGGGAATGGGAAGAAAGAAAATTCAACAATAGTGAAGGAAGATAAGCTCTCTTGCAAGCATTGTAAGAAAGAAGGGCACAATGATGAACATTTCTCGAAATTGCACCTAGAGAAGAAACTAGAGTGGTTCAAAGAGAGGAAAGGGAGGTAAAAATTTTCAATGAAAACATGACCAACAAACTTGGGATCAGATTCAGGTGATGAGTCTAAGATTACAACAGTTGGCTTGACAGGTAAAATTGGTGATGATTTTGATTCTAGGAGTAAGTTGTTTCATATAAGGGTCATAATGAAGCATACCAAGATTGATACATTTATAGATAGTGGAAATAGGGGTGCACGCATTGGATTTTTCCCAAAGTGGGTTTTGGACTATAGAATATGGATTTTTATGATTTTTTAGCCCGAGTTTTTGTGGATTTTACCCATTTTTTAGGATCTGGAGCCCTTTTTGAGTCCATATCTTGGGAGGAAGTTGGGATAGGATCCCCAACTAAAATACTTTATAAAACAAAGTTTTTTGAAAGTCCAAGGAAGTTCATAATAGGAGAAATGTTGAATAATTGTGAGGTCCAAGCCTTTTTTATGTAGGGAAGCCATTGATGAAGCGAACATTGGAGGCCATTTCTGGGAGCCACGCTCAACCTTTTTCAGTGTCGTTAGTTGTGTTGGATTATTGAGATCTACTAGAACATAGACATACCATTTTGTAATCCATTTGAGATACTTTTGATGTAATTTTTAAGAATTGGAGATTAATAAGAAAGCCTCCCCGACTGAGACAAAGGCCCGGAGACGTAGGCAACTTTTGTCGAACTCCATTAACAATTTTGGCATTATGGTTTGATTTTTTTAATGATTTATTTATTTATTCATTATTTATGATGGATGCAACATTATTTCATTGAATCTTCTTCTTCTCTTTAATTTCTAAATGGCAAATCAACTCATGCATACACTTAACTAAAGTCTTTAAAATATAAATTTTGGATCAAGTGGTATGAGAGCAGGTTGACAGTTGATTGTTTGAGTTTGCATGATTACCAAGGAAAAGGTAAGTCTTGGTGAAGGAGAGCTTGTAGAAGTACATCATTAGATTGGATCAAGAAATAGGACATCTCAAAGTGAGAAGATAGCATCGAAAGAAGGACTTCCTCAAAATGAAAGAGAGTTTCAAAAGACTTTGTTCGCCATGTCAGAGATGGTAAAGTGTTGTATGACAATTACTTGGAACAAAAGAGACTAGTTCAAGGGGAATATTTAAAGAAAGAAAAAAGTGAAGAAGCAGAGGACCCTCCAAGATCTTCTCCTTGACCTCATTCATATCCATATTTTTCAACTACAAGTTTGAATTCTACTTCTTCAAGAAAAACTCTCATCTGGTGGAAAAGTAAGATGCAACATGGAACTTAGCAAGTTGGTAATATTTTTCCATCATGGCATGATTTTATTTCCACACTTAGAAAATAGTTCTATCCATTGGGATATAAGGAAAATGATTTAATTGAATGGAAAATTCTTAAGTTAAGGAAAGGAGAATAAGTTCAAGAATATACAGATGAATTTCGTAACATGGATTTAATGTTAGATGGTCCATTGACTACAAAAGAAACTTTTATGAAGTATATAGGAGGTTTGCCTACTTATATTCGTAATATTGTATGTATGTTTTGACTTAATAATCTTGATTAGGTTTCTGTCCAAGAAACATATATTGAAAAAGGAAAAACTGGAGTTAGTGTATCAGGGGAATCATCTTCAAAGAAAGAAGGCGTAGACAAAGGGAATGGGAAGAAATAAAATTCAGTGACACTGAAGGAAGATAGGCTCTCTTGCAAGCATTGCAAGAAAGAAGGGCACGATGATGAACATTGCTGGAAATTTCACCTAGAGAAGAAACTGAACTAGTTCAAAGAGAGGAAAGGGAGGTAAAAAGTTGCAACGACAACACGACCAACATACTTGGGATAAGATTCAAGTGATGAGTCTAAGATTACAACAGTTTTTTTGACAGGTAAAATTGGTGATGGTTTTGATTCTAGAAGTAAGTTGTTTCATATAAAGGTCATAATGAAACATACCAAGATCGATACATTGACAGATAATGGATCTAAATATAACTTAATTTCAAAAGAAGTGGTTAAGAAATTGGGATTAAAAACTAAGATGCATCACAAACCCTATTCACTAAATTTGATAAGCAAAGATCACAAATTTCCCATAACAAAGAAATGTATCATAAAGTTTTCAATTACATCTAAGTATGTGGATGAAGTAATATGTGATGTGGTGTTGCTAGAAACATGTGGAATGGTATTACAAAGCCCTTATTTATATGATCACAAAACAATGTTCTATAGGGAACATAATCAATATCACTTATTTAAGAAGGGAAATGAATATGTTGTACATGCTCATCATATAAGATCAAATCAATATCTTCTAACAATGGAGAAATTAAAGAAGGAAGATTATGCAAGAAATGTACAAGGACAATCAAAATGAAAATAATAAGAGAAAGGCACTGCCAAAAAATTCAACCAAAAACAGGTTTCATGTCATCCCACAGACACTTAACAGTCACTAGAGATATCCAAGAAGACTAAAAAATAATCAAAACCTACCCGACAACCACCAAACACATCAAACAAGAAAAAGAGGTTGATGTATGCAACTGTTCAAGGGAAAAGCACATATGTATGCAACTTGTAGAAAGACAACATGCGTATATATGCGATTTTAAAGAAAAAAACTTAAGTATATGTGTCAAAAACTCAGCTAGGCTAAGGAGAAGGCTGAAAGACTCAGACCCAGATTGAACAAAGGCTGTCAAGCAATGATACGAGAAGAAATGCAATATGAACGAGAGCAATCTATGGAGAAAAAAAATCCAAAGACCAAGAAAGAATATTATATCCTCAGTATGGTTGCTAATTTTGTTACGAGGAAAATCTCTCTATGGCTAGGGGAAAACCACAATAGACGGAAATGACTGCAAAAATCAACTCTATTTGGGTGACACGTGTTAGGAAGATTTGGCCTTTTTAGGATTGAGTTGGGACAGTATGGATTCAACATGTGGATTGTACAGATGATGATATGGTTGTCTGTATGATTACATGGCAGGATCAGTTTGTGACACGTCACATATGGCAGGGTACATATGATGGGTGGAAGCGACATGGCAAGATTTGGAAATGGTGTGTGGCGTACGATGTTGACTCGACAACTTGACTGACAGGGTCACTTTACACTGATTGGTTTGGTACGATCCAATCTGGAGGTGACATGTGTCCCAATCACATGGTGCCACATGGAACCCCTGATGAGGAAAATAAGGCCTATTCAAACATTTGTTGCACTCCATAGGATTCTACCACCTGACCTATTCGCATGCAACTCCTTCACTCGAACCAACAGACCGACTAGATTGTGGTGTTTCTTGTTATACCTTGTGGCGAAATATTATTTTAAAGTGGTGTGGCGCGGATTTTTTGGGATAAGCCCTGGTTGGTGGGGGATAGCCCGTCGACCAGAGAAACTATTTCATGTGACCAAGGAATGTGACCATAGGCTAAGGACCGGGGGCTCCACTCTAGTGCATGGCCACATGACTTAGCACACAACCAAGGGAAGAGGACCAGGGCAGAGAACTAGGGTGCCAATGCCTAGAACATGGCCACATGGACCTCCATATGACTAGAGGCCCAAGGAAAAGGGGCATGTGCATCATGATTTTCCCAAAGTTGGTTTTGGACTATAGAATATGGACTTTTCTGATATGTTTGCCTGATTTTTTGTGGATTTTGCCCATTTTTTAGGATCTGGAGCCCTTTTTGAGGCCAGATCTTGGGAGGAAGTTGGGATAGGTCCCCAAATGAAATATTATATAAAATAGAGGTTTTTGACAGTCCAAGGAAGTTCAAAATAGGAGAAATGGTGAATAATTGTGAGATCCAAGCCATTTTTATGTAGGGAAGCCATTGAGGAAGCAGACTTTGGAGGCCATTTCTGGGAGCTACACTCAACCTTTTTCAGTGTTGTTAGTTGTGTTGGATTCTTGAGCTCAAGAAAAACACAGCTAGACTAGTTTGTAATCCATTTGAGATACTTCTGATGTAATTTTGAAGCATTGAATATTAATAAGAAATCCTCCCCCACTGAGACAAAGGCCTGGAGACATAGGGAACTTTTTCCAAACTCCGTTAACAATCTTGGAATTATGGTTTGTTGTTCTTAGTGCTTATTTTTTATTCTGCATTCTTTATGATGGTTGCAACATTCTTTCATGGAATCTTCTTCTTCTCTTTAATTTCTAAATGGTAAATCAACTCATGCATAAACTTAACCAAAGTATTTAAAAGATCAATTTCAGATCAGTTTGTGTTTGTGGACACATGTCCGCAGATTAGAAAGTATTCAAGAATTTGGCATTCGGGAGATTTTTGGCATAGAGTGGAGAAGTCTCTTGAAGCCTGAAGCATCAAAACTATGGAGAGAACTTGTTCGGGAGTTCCCCAATTTGGAGTTCCATAGTTCGGGGGTTGGGTGGTGTTCAACAAGAAAAATATCATAAGCCTGAAGATCTAGAGTTCCGAAGTATTAAATCTCGATAAAGAAGCGGTTCGGGGAGTCTACCACTTCATCATTGAGGGAAAATGTTGTGTTGTGTTCTGAAATCCTCTGAATCCTGGAGTCCCAAAGATCCTATCGATCATGGATCTCAACCAGGAGCATGGACCATTGCTTCTTGAAACGTTCAGGGATTTTTTAGTTCGATGTTCGGAGGAAGTGAGTTTTTTTGCTGTAAGATCCTCTGAAGCTTAGAGTGCCAAAGTCCCAGAGCACTGAAGTGATGTGGCATGATGATGTCACCTAGGGTTATGTGGATCCACTTATGCATGCCACATGTCAACTTGATTCATTCCTTTTATAGACATTATGTTATTATTGAAAATTGACATGTGTCACTCATCAATTGGGCCACATGTCATCTCCATATTTTGACACGTATCACACCCCTGATGATTAGTTTCTAAACAATACCCCAAAAGTTTGGAAATTTGATGTTCGGGGGAATGGGATTATTTTTTTACAAGATATTCCAAAGCTTTGGATCCTAGGAGCACCGAAGTAGTTCACCCATTCAGTGTTCAAGGAACTTTACGGGTTGTGTGATCCAAACTTCCAAATCTAGAAAGCTCTGAAGCACCGGAGTTCCGAAACTATGGAGAAGCATTATTCAGAGAGTTCGTTAGTTCAACGTTTCGAAGAAATTTTTTATGGTATAGGTGGAACCTTTGAAGCCCAAAAATCTAGATCACCAGAGCTCTGAAGCTCCGAAGAGATACTATTCAAGAGTTCGCCAATTCAGTAAGGGAAAATGAGATGTGTGGAAGGTAAAACCTATGAATCCTAAAGTTATGGAGCCTGGAAGTCCTGAAGCTCCATATAAGCATCTTTCAACTAAGAGTTGGGTCATAGCCCATGGTCATATGATATTTTGGCCGAAATAAAGGGGCCTAGTGCCTGAATTGTTGATTTTAAATATAGTAAGGGGCTTTGATAAGGAGCCCGCAGATTACTGATTTGTGTAGATCTATAGTTGATGGAAATCATCAGATCATGTGAACCTTATGAGGGGATTCAATACAATATCCAAGAGCTAATTCAACTTTGAAGAATAAGATCACTTGTACAAGGATTTCTCTCACCGAAAGGACAATCTTCAAATGGCCAAAACGTTCTGATAGAGACTCACATTCGAGCATGAAATCTGGTGTTGGAAAGATCTTGGAAAATAGAATATAATTATTCACTTAGGAAATTGATTTTTATAGTCAATTCTTAGGAAAATCAGAAGAAATGATTATGATGCATTATGGAAAATCTTGGTTGGTGTAGCTGGCTATAGGAGCTAAAAGAATAATTAATGATATGGTTAAGGCATGTCCAATGGAAATGAATGGACTGAACACCAAGGAAGACTTGAAAATACTGCCTTTAGGTTTCTATGACTATCTAATTAGTATGGGTTGGTTGGACCAACACCATGCTATCCTAGATTGTTATAATAAGGCATTTATTTTCCTAGATGAAGAAGGGAACCTATGGAAAATAAAGGGATTTCCTAGGGTAGTAACTATTAGACATATTTTAGCATTGCAGCTGAAGAAATGGTACAAAAAGGGATGTCAAATATTTGCAGCTCATATGGAAGAAAAACCTAAGGATAAGGTGTCAAATATTGAAGAATATGTAGTCCTAAAAGAGTTTGGACCTGGTATCAAGAAGGAACATAAGAAATTGACGAAATAATGTTATGTCAAGAATATCCCACAATATGATCAAAGGCCAAGACTAAATAATGTTAGGATATGAATCTAGGTGCAACCATGAACTTTGGGAATCCACTACAAGAAATCCACTCATGTTAATCATGGTGCTCGATGGAATTTGGGTATAAGAGTATCTCATGTAGTGAATGATGTAGTGAAATTCCATTCACTCTAAAGGATGCCATTGTAGAGATAAGGAAATAGTGTGTGGGAATATCTTCTCTAAAATATTGATAGGTTAAAATGCTATTTTTCTAATAAAGAGAAATGAGGAGTATATTTGGAGATAAGATGTAACATCTACAAGGATCAGTCCTACAGTTTGGAGATAACGCCTCCATTATTTCTATAAGAGTGTGCAGTGGAATCATGGTATGAAGGACATCAATATGGGATGATAGAAGTTTATTATGAAAGCCAGGTTGAAATCAGATGGGTAAAGACAAGAGGAAATAATGGTTCATTGATAAAATACAAGTGTTGATATGATCAGTCAAGGAAAGGATAAACAAATTTTATTTAATAAAGAAATTAGTGTTAAAAATCCAAGGTTAATATGAGAGCATGATTGAAAATGTAATTTGGTCATGCAGGAGTTGGATAAGAGGGATCCAAGTAATCCCAGAATGATGAAAATTAATATCATCATAATATATGGGTACAAGTGTGCAACATAGATAAGAAATATTCTAGTATGGAGATCTCAAGTCAGGAAGAACTTCAAAAAGAAATGAATTTCTGAATAGGAATCAATAAGGAACTATAAAGAATAAAATGGTTCTACGCTTGGTATATAATGAAAAAGAGATGGTACTTGACAATAATCCATCTCAAGTGGCATAGAGACATGAGTGACATTCATGGAGGTTGGAAGTATCACTGGAAATTATGATGATAAATTAAAGTAATGTTAATTACTTAAAATTAATTCTATGCAGCTAGTGAGGAAGGCATATGTGCATATTTATAGTATGCTAGAGATTGGATATGCAAGTCAAGTTTGAGGCTAGATGGCTAAGAAAAGAGAAGGGAATGGTGCAATATACCTCAAGTTCTAAAGTATTCAGTCAGGAAAGGGCTGAAGTAGTTCAATCCTGAAAAGTAAATGGATGTTGAAGATCCAAAAGTCTGTAAGACGACATGATTGGAATTATAATTTTTCCAAGTGTGAGTTGGGTTAGATGGATCCAAGATATAAATGAATATGGAAGGTTAATATCATCTTAGTATTTGGTTGTAAATGTAAAATTATCCAAGAGTGATTTGGATAGAAAGTGCTCATGGAAACAATAATCATGTACAATGATTACAATGAGAGCACAAGAAGATTTAGCAATCCGGGAAGAATTGAAGACTTTTGGGATCAACAATGAAAAGTGATACATGGAGAAAGAGGTTGTTGCAATTGTTGTAGCAGAAATTATGTTATGGCTTGTTGGACAACCATACACAGAAATAGAGAATTATTGCATCTTTGCAAGTGTCGCTAGTAATGTTGTTGGATATGGAAGGAATCAACATAAAGTTGAAGTGTTGATTATAAGACTGATAAAATAGGCATGGGAGATTATACTGCCATCATGTAATTAGGTAGCATCAAATTAATTTAATGGAAGCTATGCATGTATGAGTTTTATTTACTCTTATTGCATAATTGATTAAGGGAATTTAGGTAAGAATTTCCTTGTCTAGATTTATTTTATAAAAGTCACATTATTATTTTAGTGGAATGCATTAATGCAAATAATATACCACTAGGTGTGGTAAAGGATGGAGGCCATAATAATTATTAAATCTTCTTATCTTTTGAATGCACACAATGACATAGTATCATGCCATGTTAATTTGGTTATGAGGTAATAACCAAATCGATAAAGGGTATGAACCTGCTATAGGAATGAATACCAGAAAATCTAGTCATATATGAGAGCATGACATGGTTGGTTATGGTGAGTTATGGATATGGAAAGGCTATGTACCACACAAATATACAATGAACTTCCTACTTCTAAATAAAACTTGGACTGCAACCTTTTTTCTAACACTAATGAACACCACAAAATTATATTCTTGGTGTAGTGTTCAGGTCGAAAAAGAAGGAATCCAAATAACTCAAAAGACAATAGGAAGTGTATGGAGAATGTGTCAAGGCATTGGCCAGATCTCCAATTTTTCGATGGTGATATACATGACATAGATATAGAGAATTCTGAAAATCAATGCAAAGGTGCATTGAATAGATATGCATTGAGAGTTGCACTCATGCATAGTAAGTGGTATATTGGCACTCATGCATGATAGAATTGTATGCTTGAATGCGTTTGCTGAATACGTTTTGTGAATGCACACATATATGTTATATAATGGAAATAATTATACTAACAACTGAAATGTTACAAACCGAAGGAGTTGAGAATGTTTCAAGAGTTGTTAGGACATTGCAATAGGAAAGTTGTAAATCAAGTAGTCACATGAGCATTGACTACAGGAAATTTTTATGTTCGGAAAATAGAGTAATGGACTTACTGATATTAATTGTGAACATGCATATATGTGTAGAATGATAAATTCATTCTATTTAATAATTTTTTTTATAATTGTGATTGAATTGATCAATGTAGACAATTCTAAGATCATTTTATAAGTTTTTTGTACATATTGCAATGACAGTATAATATATAGGAAATATTGATAATAAGTTGGTTGAATGCAAGATAGAAGCATTGCAGGAAAAATGGTATGTAGTATGGTGCTTGCTGAAAACCATAAGGAAGACTGCATGCTACTATTGCAACAACCATGAAGAAAATTATGAAATAGAATTTCATATTTGTGGGAAAAGTTGAATATTATGAAATAATTTTGAGTTTCTAAATGAGTTTTTATAATAATATCTCATGATAAATATATGTGTGTGATATATATATGACGATATTGATTAAAGTTGGAATCCTTGGGAAGAAAAACTACTATTGGAGACATTGGAGCCCTATAAATGAAGAACCTTGGTGAGGTTATGATAATGAGTTGGCACTCTCCTTGTGTGTGAAATCCTTGGAAAGATGGATCACCGAAGGACTGTATAGTAGTGAAGGGATACATGATCTTGGAAGGGTGAGTGAAACAAGAAAGAGGAAAATCAGGAGTGCTTATGGCATGGTAGCTATCATAATGAGGGTGTGTCAAATGGAACACTGAGATGAACTCTTTCCTGAAGCGGCTCTATGGAATAATGTTAAATAAGTCCACCTACAATATGAATACATGAATTGGTGCTCAAAGGAAGAGCACCAGGTGGGTAACAAGCTTCAATAGAAAAGGATTGGAGATTTTTGAGTAAGTTTTGAATTGTACATGGTATATAATGCACTCAGGAAAGTCCATAAATAAGGGGAGGTGATTGTAATATCCCAAGACCAAGCCCCTGTTGTAAATGTGAATGTAAATATGTTCTATAGGTTGGTGAGCCAGGTTATTATAGGCCAGAAGGCATATTCGATTATTAGGCCAGAGAGCCTATTTTTTGTATATGTAAACACTCATATAATTAATAAACTACATCGTCGCGTGTATAAAAACAACAATAAAAGAGTATGGGGGACTAAAATCCACAAGGAAGGGAAAAGGGGGGGCTAAGAGCCTAGGAAAGGGGCTAATATAGAGGGCCTATCTCCAAGGGAATAATATAGTATTATTCCTAAAGACTAAGGTTGGTCATAACCTATGTTATCCTAAGTTCCTATGGGAAAGGGAAGGAATTACAGGTGGAGCCCATGAAGCTTCATGATGACAAGTGTCCAATTTGGGACATGCATACAAAGAGTTGGAGATTTTTGCATGAGGGGGTTTCCTGCTGGTGTTTGTTCCATGGACTGAGCCATTCATTACATTCACTGATTCTTTCCATGCATGCACTCATCCATTCAACCATGATCTCCATCAGGTTTACCTATAGATCATGCACGCATTTTTTCGGTCATACCCCATATTTTTTCCTGTGACTAACAGTAAATTGTATTCTTATTAGGATGGGTAGCGCATCTGCATTTTTCTGTTACTGGCAGTGCCTGTGACTTACCCGAAGGATGTTGTTCCCATCACCCGTTCCTTACTTGAGAGCCATTGTTACCATCACCTATACCTGGTTGACTTAAGCACTGGACTGAAGAAATGGGTTGTCAGGTTCATGGGATTGAAGAGGCAGGTTGTCAGGCCCATCAATTGAAGAGGTGAGTTTTCAGGCCCATGAGAAACTCTCTCCAGATCATATAATTGTTAGGAATTGATTTCCTGATGAATCCCAACTATAGATACAGTGCTCTGAGACTTCTTGTCTGGCATGTTGCTAAAGCTCTAGAAGGGAAGTGGGGTAGTCGAAGGACAATTGAGCAGAGAAGAGGACAACTTCCTGCAGTGGGACATACATGTGGGACTGAGAGATTGTAGGATGTTAGATTGATTTGTCTCCTAGGATGAAATTATTCCTATTGACTGTGCATTTTCATCCTAGTTAGAAATCCCTTTACCCTGGGTGGAGTTTAGTCCCAGCTCTGGTGTGACCCACTACTGAGAGTTTTGAGAAACATGGTCTAAGGATGGGAGGGTCATGGAAGGTTTACACGCATTTGGTGGCCTTCTATAAAATATAAGTATCAATTGTGTATCAATTTACATGTTGTGTAATTGTACATGTATTTATGTTTATGGGTTTTTCCTGTGTATGTTGCATGTATATTTTTACTGCTATTTTGACATGAATATGTGTATTTGCAGAATCTGTTTGTATTCTTAGGTTTTTTATATATACATATGAAAAATTATTTTTATGGAGTGACATAGACCTGGCCTAGGTGTTATGGGGATGTTACAATTTATATAGTTCTTCAAGAGTTTTTGTGTGGCATAACCCAGCAGGTTTAAGGCTGGGTACGTTGCATCAATACCAACTGATGTTTGGTCAAATAAATGAGAGGCTCAAGTGTTTATTTCTCATTTACCTCCTCCCTATATTCAACTTACCTCCTTAAACCCTTCAGATTCTTTGTTACTAACTCCTCAATTTCACTAATAGTTCCTACGTGCATATCTTCTTGCTCTAGTGAAGTCAGAATGTCAACCGGTGCCTCTGGAAAAGAAGGAACATGAGGAATTATCACCTATTTAGATATGATCTGAGTGTTTCTACGTGTTGGACCTGATGCTTCATCAGGTTTGCTAACAAGAATATAAATTTCCTCCCGAAACAGTCTCCTTTTCTTCTTCTTAGGCTCAGACATAGGCGCTAGAAATTGTTTTTCCCGTGCCTTCCTTGTTTTTCTTTTAGAGGACTCAGATGTATGCACTAGAATTTGTTCTTCCTATGCACTTCTTGCATTTATTCTAGAGGACTTTTCTATAGCAGTATATTCATTGATTCTAATTTTCTTCTTACATTTAACTGTGAATTCAAGGGTCTTCTCCAATTCTACAACCTTCTGCTGAGGTAATTCAACAATTATTTCTGGAACACTATTTGTAATTTCCCCTACATCACTACCAGACCTATGTTTCTTCCTCCTTTTCTCACTAATTTGCGTTTTTCTTTTAGTGGACAGGTCTGGGCAAGGTTCCTTGGTTTTGGATGATCGTTTCACCTTAGATGCAGACGATTCTTCTAACACTATCGTTTTTCCCTTGTCCAATTTGATGAAATACTTTGTGAGATAGGGACAACAATGTCTACTTCATTAGTTAGCTTATTTTTTTTTTTTTTACTATATCCCTTTGATTTTCTTGACTCCTTACCATATTCCCCAGTCACATTTCCTTCCATATATTTAGAAACCTCCTCTTGAGTAAAGTTTTATGTGAGGAGTCCCTTCCAACTGCTACCTCATTTTCTTAACTCATGAAAAACAAGTAGTTTCATCAATCCATGGTGATAGATAATTGTTTTAGGCTTTTTAGAGGAAGACTTAATTCCTCTCACCAATTTATTCAAAATCATCCAAATAAAATGGGTAAAATCTATTTGTGGTCCACCCTCAAAATGCAACAACAACCTTAAATGATAAAGGAAAGTTACAACATACCTCCCTTCATAGGTTAAAACCTCTACAAGATGATAAGAATCATCCAATATTCCTCCTTAATCCATCTCTGGGAGATCCCTTTTTTCCAATCTCGGTCCAGATGTTCAGGCTTCAAAAACTTTTGACAGAGCCCCTTATCAATGATGATACCTTTGAAATATTTATCTTCGGTAGAAAGTAACTCCGTCGCTTCTGCTATGGTGGCTTTAGTGATTATTAACTTTAGTTATCCCAAATCGATACTCTCTCCATCATAACTATGGGCGAAGGCATGGGACATTCCCTCATGATTTCCTTTCTATAAAGAGAACCCAACCGACCCTCTAAAATTTCTCTTTGCATGCTTGATACTCCTTCGTCTCTCTGTAAATCTGGAACATAGGTTGATGCCTGTCAATCCACATGTCGGCTTGAAGAAATATCTCAAAATAAGTGTAGGCAATAAGATTCAGGTGAGGGTTTGGTACTGGAATAAAAATTACAAAAATAGTGTGATGGAGATAGAGTAACATGATGAATTGATAATAAGAATGAATAGAGTGGAGGTCATATAGTATGTAATGGGTAAATAATGCTCACCTGGATGGTGAAGCCATCCATAAGAGAGTTTATGAATTGAAATGAGAATACAATAGTCAAATCATTGCAATGATGGTGAGGTAAGGAAAAGTCATAAATTACGCCAAGGGATCACATCCATAGAGACCATGAAGATCATATCTAGAAGTAATGTCACATCCCATTCACATGAGTTTTCATAATGATTGTATGGAATGTGGTCGATGTGACCAGAATTCACTAGTATGCAACAATCAACGTCAAAATTTGTTGGAAGGTAATCATTCACCAACACAATGGTTTGAGTCAATAATTAACAATGTAAGGTTATACAAGGTGGCATAATCATAATTTTGGCATCACATGAACATGAGTCTTCGACAAGAGATTTTCACATTGGAACAATCCTGCTCAAGGTATGCTTGTTATTTTCCCAATCATACCAATGATCACTCCATCATAAATGATTTTAAAAACATGGAAATAAACATGAAGACTTCAGAAGATAATGATTAGGAGGTTTAACAGTTTAAGGTAGCAGAGGTTCATGAGAGTAACCATACATTTATCACAAAATTAATATGATTCTTAATAAAAGGAATAAAATAATGAGCTCATACCTCCATTACCTGAAGTGTTCTTTGTCAAATAAGGAATACATCAAGTCTAGGACAATTTTTACCAAAATTCCACCATCGGTACCGAATCATAAGCTTAGTACTAGACCAACATAGAGAATTGTTTTAGTACCAGACAAACACAACAAATCAATTTAGTACCGAACCAACATAGAGAATCTTCTCCAGTACCGGATGAAGTTTTGATCAGGTAACTGAATGTATAGTCTTCAAACAAGAATCTTGTAGGGTTCTCTTTGTATCTTAGCATGTTTTGAGGGTAAAACTGGAGTAGGTTTTGGAATTTACTGATGTTTCATGTGAATTTGTTCTACGAAAGTATCATGCTTGAAAAACTACAAACAACACACTTGTACATGAATGTTGAAATTGTAGCAGAAGTGTCATAAAATGAGGCAAAATAATTCAATGATTGGGCTCCAAGCTCTATAACAAGAAGGAAAATGTAGCTAGACAACCTCCTATTGAGATGTGGAAACCTCCTCTTTTTGGGACCATTCTAACCATTATTTATGTTGCCACTTCTATTTTATTGGAAAGGAAAATCTAACTACTATTTTTCTGTGGATTTTTCTCAAGCCCATATCAGTTAATTCTCACTGGTGTTTTCAATTTTTAGGAGTCTGAAAAACTTAAAGAAAACTTCATCTACTGTCCCATGTAGTTTTCTCGAGCCTGGGACAATTTCTTCTCACCGGTGTTTTCAATTTTTAGGAGTTTGAAAAACTTAAAGAAAACTCCACCAGGCTCCTTTTTCATAAGTAATTTACCAGGGCTAGATAAAGGAATAAACTTACACCTGGAAGGTGTCCTCCTTATTTATTATCTACATGAGAACAGAATTATATTTTTATATTTTTAGTAACACCAAAATCATTATCTAACAACAAACCTATATACATATATGTACAAAGTTAAATTATATCACACAACAACACTTACAGTGGTGGATCAGCAGGAGGAGAGATCCTCTTGCTTACCAATTGCATTTCAGAATTTTGAAGAACATGTTTGATAAAATCCTCTTTTGACAGAGGCTTATGATAAACTTTCAATCGATACCCATTTATGACAAAGGAATTGTGACCTTCATCAATGGTTTTTATCTTCACTGAACCATTGTCGTAAACTGTGTCTACTTCATAGGGTCTCAACCATCGAGTGTGTTTGTGACATTATTTTCATAGCTAGGGTTATAGATTTGTCAAAAAGTTTGCAAATTCATACTTTGGTATTTGAAAGACAAAATCATTCCTAATTGTGTCATTAAGGGTAAGAGTTAGTCATATGAAAAGTTTGTGAAGGTATTTGGGTCATTAGTTTGAATTAATTGAAAAACAATTTTCAAAGCGATATGTCATAAGTCAAGTTGTAAAGTCTAGGAGGGAAAGTAACTTTCAAAGAGTTTTGATGAGCATCATGACACCTAATGAATTCAGCAAAGGGGTTATAATTTCATTTCATATTAATTGTACATTGACTGACGAAAAATGTGCGCATTGTGTAAACACGCTGCACATGTTGCTTAAACCAGTTTGAGCTGTCTTGTCATCCAAAAATGGATATTTCCCATTTCAAATCACTTTCTACCAGCTTATGCATATATTATTACCACCTTTTATCCAGCTACATGTGTTCTCAACCTTCTATCAACCCCTTCCTTGCGACCAAGCTTCAAGAAACCCATCTTCTATGAAAACTAGTTCACCCACTACGTAAACCAACATTTTTCTATGCACAATCTATACATTATATTTTCGCTACTCTGTTCCTATATATTTTTTCTATGTAAATACCAGAGAGGCAAATTTGGTGCTTAATACCTGCATGCATGCATGCATTGTTAAAACCTTTCCCTTTGCATAATTAAGTTCCCTAGGATAAATTTGACCAAACCCTATCCCTGTTTGTTTGTTGTGTAAGGTTCCTTGTTTGAGTTTTATCCCTTGGACCCCTCTTCCCTTGATAGTATCAGGTTTATCTTGTAATCACAAGCATGAAAACTCAAGAAAGAAAGAAATACAACATAGGAGGTAACTTACTAATTTATGAGCCATGAAGTCCGAGTTTGGTAAAGTATGACCCTGGATTCAGGGTTTCATTTGAGAAGGTTGGGTGCATGAGGTTTTGTGAGAAAATACAAGGATATAATGTGCATATAACGAAGGATTTTTCTCTAAATTTTAATGGTGTCCATATAAGGATTGTTGATGTCACTTTCCCAATGTCAGAGGAGACAATAACTGCTGCAACCAAAATTCCAATTCAAGGAGAGAAGTGGTTTAAAGGTATGCCTCTTGATCCTATTTTTTATACTGATTTCCTCAAACCCAAATACAGGAAGCAGAAATTTGGTGCCACCATCCCTAGGGAGTATGTGTTGGATAATTATGAGAAATTATTATGGGTAATTCAAATATATTTCACTTGTGAAGGAATATTTGACCAGGTTTACGAATATCATATAAGAATTATAATTCACTTCATAAGAAAGATCCTCTTGAACTTGACGTTCTACCTGTATAGTAGTTTAGGTAAAATGGAATATAAAGTACAGGCAAGGGATGATCAACTCAAGACTATTTTGTTTCACTTTTCCTTAGTAAAGTTGTTAGTAATTTAAGAGATTAGAAAATGGAATAACGATTGGGAATCTTTTTGAGCCTCAACTAATATCCATCTAGACCGTAACTGATACAACCTCGTATCTGTAGAAAATCTCACTTCTAACGGTTCAGGTGGAAAAGAGAATGGTTCTTCACAACATGGAAAAGGAAAGGAAAAAGAGACTAAGGGTCCTTCACCAAGCCAACCAAATATAAATAAGGGTAGGAGGTTACATTTCATTGATGAGGTAGAAGAAACACAAAATCTTAGTAGGCCAATCACAAGGTCAACTTCTAGAAGACTTCATGTACCTTCATTACATATAGAGTTTGTTGAACCCTTAGCTCAGGAGATGGATTAGGATAAAATGCAGTGAGGAGAAAGGGACAAATAAATTATAGATATGCAAACTCAACTTAAAGAAGCTCAACTTGTCATAGCCCAATTTTACCAGGAGAGAAATGAATTGAAAAGAAAATTAGTTTAGAAGGTTCCTGATGTTCAAACATCACCAATTAAAAAAATTTCAAAGAAAGAAATTTGAAAGGGAAGGAAATCCATGCAAAGTCCTAAGACAACAGTCTTGACCAAACCTACAACTCCTCTAATAAGATCCTCAAACATAAAAATGAGTTCATATGTACACGGCCATCTTGTAGCAATTGAGAAACCTCACACTTTATCCAAAGAGGGAGAAAAAAATATAAAACGACTAAATAAGAAGTTAAGGGAAGCTCAAGACCCAATCATTCGGCTCAGGGAAAATAAAAGAGTATCAAAGCTACGGTTTGAGAGACATTTTAAGGAGTGTGGAACATGTAATATCTTTCTAGATATTACATTAATGCACAACTCCTTGAAATTCAAAATCCTTTCGAAATGTGCGCTGGTGTATATCCAGCTGTCCTCCACTCGCACTTTGCTGGCGATGCTCCTGCATTATACTCTTCTGGATGAAAATTTAATCAACTCCTATCCTTGAGCTCCTGCACCGAATGTCCATGTTTATGAATATATTCTTTACTTTCCCAACTGGAATCCTCAATTGGGTGTCCTTTCCACTTTACCAAGTATTCAAAATATGTCTTCCTTCGGGTCTTCTTGCTAACTCTATGAATAATGATCTTTTCCATCTGCATATTTTCAACTACAGGCATTTGTTTGACCCAATGAATTTCCTTATGACTCTCTGCTCCTCCTACTTCATCTTCTCTGTAAGGATACATATCTGCTACGTTGAATATGGGTGATATGCCCACATCATCTGGAAATTCTATCTGATAAGAATTTGCCTCAAACTTCCTTAAATTTCGACACAACCCTCTCTTCTTCATATTCATCTTGTTATATGTTCCCCTTGGGAACCTTTCTTTTCTGAGGTGTGCTAAGACTAAATATCCCATTTCAAATTGAATCTCTCTCCTGTGTTGATCTGATCTGTGCTTGTATTCCTGGTTAGACCTCTGCAACCACTCTTTAATATTATTGTGGAGCTCCTACATCTCTGCTACAAAATATTTCCCTCCAACACTCCTGAACTCATTCTGATCTAAGTCTCTCAACTCAGATACTCCCCTTGGCTGAATTCCATACAGTATTTGGAATGGACTCTTTCCTATACTCATATTAAGTGAGTCATTATATGCAAATTCTTCTTGCGAAAAAATATGATCCCACTAACTATGATGATCCACGACCAAACTCCTCAATAAATTTCCCAAACTTCGATTTACAACCTCAGTTTGTCCATCCGTATGAGGGTGATATGATGAGCTAAAGGATAAATTGATCCCCAAATTATTCCATAGTTTCCTCCAGAAATGACCAACAGATTTGGTATCTCTGTCTAAAACAATACTCTTGGGTAACCCATGAAGTTGAACAACTTCTTTGAAAAACAAATTTGCAATGTGTGTTGCATCACTAGTTTTCTGACATGGAATGAAATGTTTCATTTTGGACAATCTATCGACTACCACAAATATGGAATCGAAACCTCTCTGTCTTCTCGACATCCCTAACACAAAATCCATGCTTACTGCATCGCACAACCTCTCTAGTATTGGAAATGGTTGATATAACCCAATGTTTTGTCTTTTCCCCTTTGCGTGCTGGCAGATTCTACATTTGTTCACAAATTTTCTGACATCCATCCTCATTCCTGGCCAATAATATGAACTGTTCAGTTGCGCAAATGTTTTATCATGGCAGAAATGTCCATCCAATCCTCCACTAATCTTTTCCTTCAAAAGGTTTTCTCTCATGGAACTCCTCAGGATACACAATTGATTTCCTCTGAACAACAGTCCATCCTGAATCAAGTATTAAGTCCATTGGCTTTTGTCTCTCAGAACATGATTATCACATGCTTCATAAGCATATTTAAAATCTAAATCATCCCTGTACATTTCCTTAAGGTTTTCAAAACCTAAGGTCTTCACTCGAAACTCCTGTAGAATCAAACATCTCCTGCTCAATGCATAAACAACCTTGTTAGCATTTCCAGAAACGTCATTTATAAAAAAATTAAAGTTCTGCATAAACTCAACCCATTTTTCATGTTTCTGGTTTAGTTTCTCCTGTCTGTTATAAACTGTAAGGCCTAGTTGTCTCTATACAAAATGAACTCTTTTGGAACCAGGTAGTGCCTCCATTTCTTCAAGGATTTAATTACTGCATAAAACTCTTTATCATACGTGGAGTATTTTTTCTTGGCCTTGTTTAGCTTCTCACTAAAATATGCAACAGGTCTATTGTCTCGACTCAAGACTTCTCCAATCGCAAATCCACTTGTGTCACATCTAACTTGAAATGTTTTGTTGAAGTTTGGCAGGACTAGAACCTGTTGTTTAGTTATCTTCTCCTTCAACAACTTGAAAATTTTCTCTATTTCCTCTATCCAATGAAAATATTTATGTCTTTTTTTGACTGTTTCCATCATTGATGCACAAATTCCACTAAAATTTCTGATGAATTTCCTATAAAAACTGGCTAATCCATGGAATCTTAGGACTTCAAAGATATTCCTTGGCAACAACCATACTTTGATTTCTTTTAGCTTCTTTGGATCCATCTTCAATGCATTAGAAGAGATCACAAAACCCAAATAAATGAGTTATGTCTTCATGAAAGACGACTTCTTCAGATTTATCAACAACTTCTCTTGATGCAACCTCCTCATCACAGAATTTAAATGCTTCAAATGTTCTTCCTCAGTCTTATTGAGGATCAATATATCATCAAGATACACAATTACAAACTTCCTAATGAAATCTTTCAAGAATTCATTCATCAATATCATGAAAGTACTTGGCTCATTCATCAAGCCAAATGGCATGACAAGCCATTTATGCAACCATTCATTTGTCTTGAATGATGTCTTCCATTCATCACCTTCCCTCATCTAAATCTGGTGATATCCACTCTTTAAATCAATTTTTGAAAAAAACCTTGCTCCACTCAAGCAATCCATCAAGTCATCCATCCTGGCTAAAGGAAATCTGTACCTGATGGTGATTTTGTTTAGAGTCTTTACACATTCTCCATCTACCATCCTTCTTCAGAATTAACACTATTGGTACAATGCATGGACTCAAGCTTTCTCTAATCAACCCTTTTTCCATCAAATCTTGGACTTGCTTCTTAACCTCTTCATTCTCCTACAGCATCAATCTGTACGCTTCTTTTTTTGGTAAATGTGCTCCTGGTATAAGGTCAATGTGATGGATTATACTCCTTATGGGAGACAACGAACAATGCAAATAGTCAACCACTGTATCAACGAAATTTTCCAGCAGTTCATAAATTTCCTCAGGTAAATCATCTATCAAAGTATTGATCAAGATGACTCTAGGTTTTCTCACCACAAAAAACTGCATTTATTCTTCTTTCCTTACTTCACCTAGAAGTTCCTTCCCACTCATGAGAAGTATAGTATTGATTGTTTCTTCTTTCACCTTCTTATCTTCAATTGGCAACAACATATGCGTCCTACCATTCTTTTCCAAGGTGTAAGTGTTCTTTCTTCCATCATGAATAACATTTATTTCATATTTCCAAGGTGCCCCCAACAAAATATGACAGACATCCATGGGAATTACATCACATAAAATATCATCTCTATATCTTCCTATCTTAAATTCAACTAAACATTGTATAGTGACTGTTACCTGATGTCCTTTTTTCAACCACATAACTTTATATGGGCTTAGATGTGAAACTGTCTTAAATTCCATCTTCTCCACCATTTTTGTGGATACTAAATTATCCGTTCTTCCACTATCAACTATCACCTTTCATAACCTGTCCTTGGTTTTGCAAGAAGTCCTAAACAAACTGTTCCTCTGGACTGGATTTTCCACTTCCTTCTTTGGCTTCAAGATAATTTTCCTCATCATTAAAGATATTCCACCTTCTGCATCTTCTGCCTCAACATTTTTCCTCTATGCCTCTAAAATGTGAGCTTCTCCTTCTTTCTTCCTCTCAGGACATTCCAAATATTTGTGTCTGATCTTTCCACAGAAAAAACACTTTACTTCACCTCCTCTTCCTCTTCCTCTTCCTCTTTCTCGAGGAAAGGTGTTCCTATTGGCATATTGTCTTCCTTGTGAACTTCCTCCCCTTTTTGGGTTTCTGTACTCTATCCTGGGAAATTTCTTTACCACTGCTCTGACTTCTACCCCTGCCCCTTTGACTTTGATTTCGAGCCAATTTCTCTTCAGCCTTAAGAGCAACCTGATAAGCATCTTCCACATTTCTAATTGTCACCATGATCATCTCATCCTGAATCTCATATCTCAGGCCATTCATATATCTAGCGACGTTTTCATCATCACTCTCACGATGACCAACTCTGATGTTTAACCTGTAAAACTCCTCTATATACTCCTTCATTGTCATCCCTTTCTGTCTCAAATTCTACATTCTTCGAAAAAGACTGATTTGATAATATTTGGGTATGAATTTGGCTTTCATCTTCGCTACCATTTTGTCCCATCTTTTAATTATTTGTTTTCTTTTACAACGCCTGTTAGCTTGTAGTTCATCCCACCACAGTGTTGCATGTCCTTTCATCCTAGTGACAATGTGATTAACCTTCTTATCTTCTTCAATATCTTCATATTTGAAGTATTTATCTAGAGCTCTAAACAAGTCTAGTAGCTCCTCAACATCCAAGTTGTCTTCATACATCGGGATGTCCAATTATTATCTGGCACCCATTCTTGCAATAGCTTTTAGAAAATGTTCCTCTACAATATCTTCGGCTACAACTTCTTCTTCTCCTTCTTCATTCTCGCTTTCAGCCTCACTGATATCTATAGTATCAAGTGTTTGTCTCTATGTTGTCTCCATAGCATCTAATTGAGCAATAATTTCTCTCATTTCCCTCTCCACAGCTAGATCGAGCATGGTTATTTATGGGCGTCGTCTCGGAAGAATTGTTTCAATTTGTCCATGCAGAATTCAAATCACAAATTTCCTCTATATTCCCTTGCTTACAGAAAACAATAGTTGTAAGCTATGATACCACCTAACGTAGTGCCTCCACCTCAGTGGGGTCTGCTGACCTCCTAGTCTATGGATATTCCTCTATTCTTGAGCTGAAGCAACTCTTCAGTCCCTGCTGGAACCTTCAAAAAATAAATCCACATGTCCTTTCTGTGAAACCTCACCTGCGTGAACAAGCACCAGATGTAAAGTTCCCCTAAATGTGACCACGTGTTTGTGACCACATGCCTAACCAAAAGGTGCTTCGTGACTTCCTTCCTCACGTCCTCAGAATCCAACTCACCTCCTTTCTTCCATAACCCAAACCTCAAACTCTACACGTGCCAGATCAATGGTCCATGACTCTCCATGACCCAACATTCGTGATCTCCTTTTCTGAATCGATACTTCGCATCTTGGGAATTTAGAAGACACACCCTTCTCTTATCCCAAATCATGACTCCCAAAATCTCCTCTCCAACGGAAGAAACCAACGGTTCGATCTCTCTCAGTTTGACATCTCAAATATCTCTCTTGAGCTTCAGGGTGTTGAATGACTCTCGATAATTATCCTCCTTGCTACTCCACTGGATTTAAAGGCCCGCGACTGTTAGCACCACTCTTCTTCAGGGATCTCTACCATCCTTCATGGTTCTCAATGTGCCCTTGCCAAATAACTTGGTGTGAACCCTTTTGATCTTGATTCCATGAAGTGAATTCGACCCTTGTCCTTCCTTCAAACTCTCCAAGTCTCTATCTCTCATGATCTTGATTCTCGCTGCAAATTCTAGGATTCTAAAGAATCCTACATGCACTCCTTGCGACCTTCATGATAATCTTTGATTATCTGACAACTCCAAATTTGTGCACTCTTTGCGACATAAGTTCTTCAACCACTCGCTTGGGTTGGATAAGTCTAGGAATTAGCTTTCCCTACGCACACCTTGCATGAATCTATGCTACTCTTGCATTTTTGTTGGTATAATTTCAACAATATCTCTCATGAGCTTTCTGAGATAAACTTAGAATTTGTCGACACACTCCTTGCTGAATTTCACTGCAATCCTTGCAGGAATTCTTAGGAAGAGAAACAATTGAAAATTATACTCCTCTTACATACTCATACATTCAACATGAAATCACATACATATGGCATTGAAACAAATGCATAGTAGCGACTGTAAAAAAAATGTAAACGTACCATTCAATAGATACATAAAGGAACCATAGTACACCATGAAATTGGACCAAAACATTCTTATATTAATTCAAGTTATTCTGTACATGGTTTTCAACAAAAATAGCTCTCTTCTCACACGATTCTCTCTTCTCTATTACTACTCTCTTTCTCTCTAGCATTACAATTAGAATGAATCATCTATCTACCTACGAGGGATTCTTATTTTTTAGTTTTTCCTCCTACAACCTTAAGTTATCTTATCAATTAAATACTACCAACTACTTATCATTTATTACAATAAATATCTACAGCCGACAGATAAGAGCGACGTTCTAAATATGTATTACAATTCCCCAAAACATTAAATAAAATATATCTTTCTAGATATTACATTAATGCACAACTATTTGAAATTCAAAATCCTTTCGAAATGTGAGCTAGTGTATATCTAGTTGTCCTCCACTCACACTTTGTTGGTGATGCTACTGCATCAGATACTCTCTGGGGGCTAAGGTGACTATTACATAATCTATACTTCCTACTAGGTTGATGACTAATTTGTCTACTAATTCTAGTAGGGTCTATGTTGGCCTTAATTGATTTAGTTGCAGTTTTCACATGGTGTCAACAATCATAACATTTATTGTTTTTCCTAGATCAAAACGTGTATTTGAAAAAGAAATAACATTAATCTCTATAGTCACCACTAGATTTCCTGGATCATTATATTTAGATGGAATTTCTTATATAAATTCTGACAGTTTTCAAACCACTTGTATAACAAGAGGCTCCTTCCTCTTCCTCCCATGCCTTTTTGATGCAAAGATCCCTTACAATACTGGAATAGATAGGAATGTCTTTTATGGGTTGAAGTAGGGGAATATTTACACACATATTCATTAGTTCATCTTATAAATCATATCCTAGAGGTACCTTAGGTTTCTTCACAAGTAACCTTTCTGGATAAGGTGGAGGATTTGTTTTCTGAGGTATTTTTGAGGGTTGAAGAGTGTGAGGAGAAATTTCCTCTTGTATAGGGGTGTCTTATTCTTCAAATGGTCAGTTGTATGTTTCTTCTTCTTCTTGGATAACCACAGTAGAATTTTCTTTATTCAATACCTTCCCATATCTTAGTTGAATTTCATTCAGTGAAGTAGGATTTATCACAAAATTTGAGAAAGTTTGTACTTCAAGATTCTGTACAAGTTGTGTAGGTATATTTTTTGGATTAGGGATGGGTTGTGTAGGAATAGGGTTCGGTCGAGAGGGGCTTGGATTAGGTGCAACTTGCATTTGTTGTTTCTATTTTGGTTTCAAAGGAAATTTAAGTTGTTGTAGCTAGGAAGGTGGAGGTAGAGCAGGTGGATTAAATCCAAATAACAACTGAGAGATATTGGAGGATATTGTGGGTAAGTAGAAAAAGTTGGTGGTTGATGAGGAAAATTCCCATATGTAGGCCCCCTCCATCCTTATTGACAAGGTTGTACTTGTGGTCAATGACGTTTCCATTGAGAGTAAGCTATTGGAGGAATCCATTGTTGTTGTGAGTATTGTGTGGTAGGGTTGAAAAAAATATTAGGATTTTATTGTCTCCATGCTCTCTTAGGGGGATATTATGCTTCTTGAGGTTCCCCTCCCTTAACGATAGTAAATATAGAGTCTCCATGACCCATCCTTTTTTCTTATGAAAATAAAAGGCGCACCCCAAGGTGACCCACTTGAACGTATAAGCCCCAAGTCCAACAACTCCTTCAATTGAATTTTCAACTCATGTAACTAAGGTGTTGACATATGATAAGGCATTGTTTCTATCGGTTCAGTTCCAGGTTTCAAGTCGATTGTAAAATCCAACTCTCTTTTGGGCGGAAAGCCTGGTAACTCTTCTGGAAACACGTCATAAAACTCTCGTACTACCATAAGGTAGTACGAAGAAATGAACATGCTCTAAGATTTCATATAACTTATATCCCCTGAACATGATCTTATATAGCTATAAGAAAGAAATGAACCTTCGGGACACTCCCTAGTTTCTTCCTACAATCACTCTTCTTTGTCCCACATCATCGGTCAAACTTGACCATTTCATCTTATAGTTGAGTATCGTGTCATGAGATTCCAACCAGTACATACCGATCACTATGTCATAAGGTCATAAGATCATGACATATAGGTTGCAATTCGTTGCAAAATATCCCAAGTTAATGCGACAGTCCGTAACCTTTCCTCCAACCTTGTATTTGGCACCTGAAGCCATTTCTACGTATCTAAACTCATCCTTGTCGATTGCCTTTACCTTAATTATTTTTAGCATTGCACTAGAGATAAATATCTCTATAGCATATGGATATATAAAAATATAAAAAGTTTAGTCGACGATTGTACCTGACCTCTCGAGCACAGTGGATTGGTGCTCGGCCTGACAATTATTCATTGCTGCATGAATCCTGTGGACCTTGCCCAAATCTCCAACTGTAGTGTGTTCCACTGACCTAGCTTCCCTGGCCCTCTCAAATGGACAGTCTCACTAGTAATGTGGCTCTCCCCATGTCCAACATCATGTATTCAGTCCAGTACTACTTGTCCCCGAAGTAGAAGTTTTTGGCCTAATAGCCTGATATCCTCGTCTATTTTGTTAAACAAGCCTAAACTATTTATTTTGCGAGCGACACTGCTATTGATGTGGTGGTCCTTTGTAGTGACTCCTCTACTGAGGATTCAGTCATCTAGGTGTCGTGAACGTGGATCCTCTAGATGTATCTCGATACCTCATCTAGGTGTATCTTGATAACCTGATGTCTATCTGGATGGTGTCTGGTGCTTTTGTGCTTCAGATATCATCTTTCTAGTTGGTATTTGAAGAGTCCTTCCCTAACCCCCACTGGTCAAATCCTCCTCAGCTATGAGGGCCTTTTGGAATGCATCGTGCAAAGTCTGTGGCACTAGGATCCTCACCTTCGCATAAATGTTGAAGTTAAGGCTGAAGACAAACTTGTTGACCTTTAGATTCTCCATTTTCAGGTGTGGATCATACCTAAAGATCTCCATGAATCGAGCCTCATACTCGGGCACCATACGACCACCCTGTCATAATGGGTTGAACTCATTGAGTTGGCGCTCAATGAATTCCTCTAGAAAATACCTCTCCCGGAACCGCTCCTCGAACAGTTCCAATGACACGTCTTCGACGACCATGTTTAGTTGTAGTAGGAGTGCCTTCCACCAAAGAAGAGAACTCCCCTTCAATTGGAAGACTTTCATGCAGACCTTCATGTTGTAGGTGTAGTCACGAAGTGAGAAGCACATCGCCATGTTCTCCAACCATTGCTCGACGACTGAGCCGTTCGTGGCACCCATGAACTCGTGAAACTTCACCTTCTTGTTTTCCCTATGAATGATACCACTTCTAGCTGGAGCACGTTGTGAACCCTCATTAGGCAGGTGCCCTAGCCTCATCTCTATCTAGTCGGTTAATCAAGGCCTCTCACATCCTATAAAAGGATTTCATCAAACTAACCACATCCCTCACAACAAACTACTCCTGTCCAATGACTTTTTCTTCTCCTTGAGGGTTGGACCCATCTGGAATGGATGCTATTGGCGACATCACACCTCCTCCCTTAGAACCACATCATCTACCTCCATGATGTCCTCTAAGCATGATTACCTGCATGGACAAATTTCAATTTTAATTAGCAATAAGTTATTAATCAAGTGTTTAATAGAGTGGAACACATAATGATCCTAAGTTGTAGGGTTGAACCCACTCTGATACCATATGTAACATCCCCTTCAGTATGACAACTAATAGCGATGTGAAAAGGTAGATATTTTTTTTTTTGCGTTAGTGAATTAAAATCGACACAACATAATTACTAGCATCACAAGAGACACATCAACATAGTTTAATAATGACTCAATCAACACATTATTATAATTAAAAACAACACATCATCTATTAATCAATACATAATCAAATTTACCAAGTTCATCTGAAAGCAACATCATTATCGACCAATCAACACTTTTCATGGAAATTACTCGCCCAACTTATCGTGCATGGTTAGGACCTCCATGACACATACGCAAAGCTCAAGCCCAAAATTCATCTGACTGATTTTGACCACTTAAGGTATGAGGGTTGGAGAATGTTCTTAGGAACAAGGAGGTGTCTAATTCCCATAGCCCAACATAAACCACAATCCAAACTAGATAACTAATCTCATATAATCATACGAAAGGATATTCTACTATACTTATTTTTTAGTAACAAGAGTGTAAATGAGTAGAAGGATATCTCTTAAAGATTAATAAAGAAAAAGAGCATAAATACAATCTTAGCCTCATGTATCTCGACTATGCACCTTCATATTAAGGAATATCTTCGAAGGATATGTAAGAAATTTGAAGGTTAAAACTACATATTCAATTATAAGAACCACAAGAAGATCAATCTTCTTAATAAATACATTAAAATTAAATGCTACTCTTCATTATGTATCAATTTTTATAAAGAAAATAAAAATCAACATAAATAAATTAATAAGAAGTCGATGACTTACACATCCATTTAAAAGAACTAAGAGCATCAAACATAATAAGAAACATGGACAGATTTCAAGGTTATGTTACATTTCCATTGCAAAGAAACTATAAGAAGTTCAACCCATAATTAATAATTAGATAAGATAGTT
Organism: Picea mariana; assembly: GCA_032191745.1. Lineage (NCBI taxonomy): Eukaryota > Viridiplantae > Streptophyta > Pinopsida > Pinales > Pinaceae > Picea > Picea mariana. Next base: position 69,716 of record JASDQU010240735.1, read on the forward strand.
TACATGCTATCCTGCAGATCTATATATAAGGATAATTAAATAATATCTAGTTTTATTAACAATAAACTAAATCATACAAGCTGACTTGTAAATCCATTTTAAAGGAACTAAAGGAAGACCACTACTTACTCAACCATACATAAGAATGCAATTGCTATCTCAAAATTAATTAAAGAAGTTAAGAGAAGACTTGTCTTATGTTTAATAATTAGTAGATAATTAGATGTAAATTTACATCTCCAAGTAAAGAAACAAAATAAGAACTTCCAGAATTTATTCCAACCCTTGAACCAGTGTGCATAACAATTTGACATTGAATCCAGACCTTAATCCAACCCTCAATCCAGACCTTAGTCTGACCCTCAATCCAACACTAAATTTTGATAACTTAAATTAAACTCCACAAGAAACGAGTAGAGGATTTGAAAGTGACAAGATTTGCAAGCTGATAAGGTAGAGGTTCAAGGTACAAGAGGAGATCGTTCAAGATTCCCAAGGCTAAAAAAAGAACATAGGAAAAGAAAATTTAGGATTGAAACAACAGATCTAACCAAGACAATCTGATATCAGTAAGAATGATTTAGATATATATCAAGCTGTGAGTTCAATCTTGCACTACAAATTGATTCCACTTAATAAAATCAACACAAAAATCTCCCTATCAGTAGAACAAAAATAAAGGTTCAAAGTTCTCAAACTAAAATGAGAAGCGAATCTAGATTTATTTTTAAATCAGAAATTATATTCAGAATTGTATAGAACATTCCAAACATAAATATAATTATGAAAATTAGAAAACAAATAAGGGTTTGTAAGTGTCAATAAATTCAATAGAGTTTTCCCAACCCAACTTAAACATAAGGTGTTAAGGAACAAAGTCATGAAAGATAGTTGTATGCCTTAATCTAGTCATTGAATCGATGCACATTCTAATCCAACACTCAATCAGGTCCTAGATCCAGCCCCTGGTCCGGCTCCTGTTCCGGCCCTTGATACAAAACTAATTTTTTGAAAAATTTCGAATTAAAAACTATCGGTAGCAAAATAGAAAAGATTAATGGATAGAAAACAATTAAATACCAAGTATTTCATTTTATGTAGCAAGGCACAGGTAGGTTAAACGCTCAATAAGCTTTAAGGGAGTAATCAAGTTCTAATGTAGAGAAAATAAAAGAAATAAATAGTAAAAAAAATATGGGTTGTTTATTAGCTGGGCATCACCCAAATCGACAGACTAATCATCAAAATTATCAAACACAAGGTGTTAAGAGAAGATCCAAGGTCCCAAATCTGGGCCCACATGCCAATAAGAGGAGAGTTCACATGGAAAGTGAAGTGCACAAGCAAAACAAGAATCTGGGCTTTAAAAAAAAGTCGTCATCATGAAGAAGTAAGATGGGCATCATAGTCCATTACTGGTTATAAGATAACAGAGAGAGATTATACCAATCTCATGTAGCCACAATGAAAATTCAAGGACGATAAAGAGTTATTAATCAAATTGAGTTGCTAAATCGAAGGGTAGCATACAAGATTACTCATTGGGTCAGTTGATTGTTTAGATAATAATTTTTAAATTTTTTTGATATGTGAATTCTAGGCAGCGATCAAGATGTCATTCCCTTTTCTTAGCCTGTCTAAAAACAAAAAATCATTCATTCATAATTAACTCAACACATAGAGATTTCACATCATGAATGCCATCATTGCTAAACTCATACACGTTGCAATGTATTCACAACTATCAAGGATGTGATTTTAATTCATATTTCATGAAACAATCCGATAAGAATATCACAGTGAACTTCGTTCACTAGCGAAGAAGATAAAGGAAGAATTAAAAACTTCAAATCCTTCATATGAAGGGAGAAATAACACAACAAATCTCACATACAAGTAGAATTTCCAAGCAGCTTTCAATATATAATGAAATTCACCTTAAACATTATTTACAATTTACCAATAATTCACTCCTAGGGTTCACAAAAACTAACAAGGAACCTACCAATTCTATATCATAAATCCATTACAAATTACAATAGTATTTTAAGTTTTGTATACAAATAAACTTAATATAATTGCAATCTCAATAAGAATACTGTAACCGGTGACGAAGAATCAAAGACAATCTTCAATAATTTTTTCTTCTTCCTTCCTCCTGCTTGCTAATCACAGAGACTTCACCGATACCTCCCAGCCAATGCTAGGGGTACTCTTCTTCCCCCTTATCCCCCCGAGCTGCAAAGGGGTCATGCATGAAAAACCATAAAAATACTCTAGCTCCGAGTTTGCCTTGCAAGGTAGATCCACTACTCTCTCTCAAGATGGGTATCCCAACTCTCACAAGTAAAACCGGTCAAAAATTCAGCAACATAACTTTTCCCATAACCAATGTGATCCATTTTCCATCTTTTCCATTTTATTTAAAGGAGTTTCCTTAATGACACATGTCAACTTCCACAATTAATTCACTTTTTAATTAGATAAATTAGAATTATTTCCCCCTTACACTTATCACCCTTTCCCCCAAGTTGCACAAGAAATTCCACATTTTATTTAATTAAAGTCACTTTCCCTCACCCTTCCTAAAAGCGCTCCGTAAATCACTCCAAGTGTCTCTTTATTCCCCATATTTCCATTTAATGACTAATACCTTACAAAATTTGTGTTGAGTTAAAATATGATTCTTCTCCTAGTTAACTAGTGGTAGCTAGACTCTAGATTCCTTTCTATGCATACACATTCTTTCATGTTTATTTATTTCTTATTTTAAAAACCCTCTTTTATATTTTCTTGCACTCATGTGCCTTATATCAAATCTTTAAATATGATTCACCTTTTCTTAATTCTTAAATTGATTTACTTCATCCTCCCATTATTTGATTTATAATTTAGTTTTAGTCTTCTTACCAACTTAGACTTAGGCTCAATTTTTGATCTGAAAATAGGGGGCTGACTTGTTTTTCTATGCAAGAACCCTCTATTTCATTTAAGTAAACTTTTCAGGACCTTGCTCAATGTGTTAAAATATGCAAGATAGATTATGTGCCAAGTTTATGCATCTTCTTTTAAATGTTCATGTGTGAGGAAATTTTCCTTTAAATGGTTAAATATGTGTTTTAAATAAATACACAACAATCATAAATTGCAACAAATACACCATCAAACTCACAACAATAACAAGATGATAAAGGAGTTCACCCCTCTCTGGGCTGCATCTCCTTGAGCCTCCTTCAATGGACTTGGCTCTTTGGGATTAGTTTGTCAAAGATTCTTTTACAAGATGATACTCAACTCCAATGGATTTACAGACTATACCATTGGGTTCAAAATACATAAAAACCCCAAAAATGACTAATAGAACTCTGAAAATGGATCATGGCTCATCCGGGCATGACCTCTTCTACATGTGGCCTTGAGCTTCCCTGAGCTTCCTTGTGGAAACAACACCTGTAAAAGTCCTCAAATGGATTTGAAACCTATCTGAATGTGTTCAGAGCATAATAATTAGCCAAAAATGCCTATTCAGTCATAGAAAACAGACTTTGGCTCATCTGAGCATGACCTCAATCAATGAGGGCTTCAAGCTCCCTAGAGCTCTCTGAAACTTCAATGGTTAAAAACCTGCAAAAGAAGTCTTCAAATGACTTTGAAAACGTGCCAATGGATCCATAATTTCCAAAAACCCCTAGCTGGTCTTTTTTGGCACCTCATTTGGCCAAAAAATGTAGAAGATAGGCCTCTTGCCATTTTCTTCCTTCAAGCTTGTTGTCTCTGGTTCGCCAAAACACACCTCCATACGTCCAACCTAGCACACACTCTCATTTTCATGCTAAAACCTAGTACCGGTGCACAACCGAATAACCGTGCGAACTGTAGGATGGTTAACGAAACTAAAACCCCCAACCGCCAAACCATTGGGCATATGGGTCCATGTGACTTCGTTCTAGGGCAAAAGGGGCTCCATTTCAAGGGCGAATGGATAACCAACAAGTGTCGGGCATATGGTTGTGTAACCGTTTGAAAATCCAAATCTCTCATGCACAACGAGACAGGGTGATATGAAATAACACATAAGACCGTGGGCTAACCGTTTAAAAATACCAAACCCCACACGCGTTGTCCATGTGACAAAGGGTCATATGGTAAACATGTGTGCGATCGGGGGCTAGGGCTAAGCCCCAGCTCGGAACCCCACGCTAACCATAAAACAATGCAATTATAAATATATATAAAATCATATATATAACAAGCAACATAGCATGGTGCGTTGGCAGGGTGGACTTTGCAAAGACTTTGACATGGTGGGGGAGGTCCGGGGTTCGATCCCCACGTTCTCCATAATATTTTAACCAAACAAACCAATAATAGGGTGCCATGTGGCAGCCCATGCCTGGGCCACATGGCACCATAACATTTTCCAAAATGATGCCACATCATTAATTTCCACGTCATCATATGGACATGCCACATCATCGTATGGCCTCTTCCATGTCAGCATCTGTACGGATTGTATGGACTATACAATCAACACAATTTTTTTTTCCCTATTTGACGATTCAAATAGAACACGATATCTCATTCATCCGACATCCGTTTGAACCCAAATGATTTGTGTTGGGTTCGTGACGACGAGGGCTATGCACTTGTTCGTTTTGAGGCAATTTCGAGAACTTTGATTTTTGAGCAAAATTTTGACCCCTGGTCCAGATTCTGATCACGCCTTCCCACTGAAAGGATTTTGGACCCACAAAATCTTACGATTATCTGTCTGAGCTTCAATACTCTTCTTCTTCCAATTTCTATCAACTGATTCTACTTGAAAAGTCTTTTGACAATCACCTGGATATCTTGACATGCCTTGCACTGCAATTGGCTATGTCCCTCAACCATTGTTCTGTAGCTACTGCTGACCCACTATTCTATTTGTTCTTGGAATACTAACAACCTTCCCAATGAGAATCAAGTCCCCCTTGTGAACTCTTTGACGTCAACACAATCCGCTCTCCAATGGCTGCAAAATCTTTCCTGCGACATCTTGTCACAAACCAAGAAAACCATCAATCTTGAAAACAAATTTATACAAGACTGAAACTGATGCTAACAAAGTCCTTCTTCTCTTCAAGAAAATGGTCACATCTTGTACTTCATCAAAGTACATGGTGTTTTCCTGCATCTTGGTGTACTCAAAATCAACTTACAAGCCAACAAACACCATCGACTAAACACAAGTCGAAAAACATGATCGACACAACATAGTCATCAAGACAACATCGACACAAGTCGAGACTCATTTGAAACATATCAACCTTCTCAATGACAAGTTGAAATTCATGATACACAATCATGTTACAATCATGAGTCATTCATGATGAACTATCACCCGGTTCATTGTTTACACACACACAAAAACACATGTATGTGCATAGCTCTTCAACTCTCCTTCAAGTACAAACATAAGTACATAAACCTGAAACATGTGGGTACATAAGAGTTGAATATGAAAAATATATATGGCTGTAACAAATGAACATCATACCCCTCTTTCACATCCTCCTGGCGAAGTTGTGCAACAAACAAGAATGCCTTCAAACGAATTGCATTCACATGCAACTTGCATCATGCAAGTTGTAATAAATTGCTGCAACTTGTCATACTCTCAACATAAATGCATACATAAGGCTGAAATGTGCATCTACAATAGAAAAATGCAAGCCTTACTTGCTCAAGAAACCCAACCATTTCTTATCAAGCCAACTCAATGGTGACTTTTTCTGCTGAAAATCATCTTCTTGTGAATCATCTTGACACACATCGATGATGGAATCTCCTCTATCATTCTTGCCAATATCTTTATCCATCTGCTTCTTGTGTTGTGGGTGAGTGGTTGGATGCAATGTCCAACATTGGTCAATGAGATGACCCCGCTTCTGGCAATGAGTGCAAATCTTTTGCATCCTCTTTTCAAGTTGTCTTTGCTTGTAAAGTTTCCTGAAAGTGGTCAATATTTTCCAACATTTTGAAACATGATGGTTATATAAACCACAATATCTACATGGACTTTTTCTTCCATTTTTACATGCAAATTTATCATGCTTAACATAATCAAAAGCAATTGAATGATAGGCATAATTATACCTTGAACATTCACCTTTATCGCCTCTTTGAGGAGGTGAATTTGAAGAGTTACAAGCTCTCCTTTGAAGACCAACAATAGTGTTCTTGTCTGCATGGCTGTCATAAGTCTCTTGTTTCATACATTTTCATTCATCTTGAACACAAACTTTGCATGCTTGAGGGATTGAACTTGAAACAAAATTTGTTCTTGGAACCTTTTCCCTTGTCTCCTCAACTTTGGAATTTGCTCCATCTCTTTGTTCATATCCAAGACCACAATACTTGGGCCTCTCTTCAACAACAATAGGCTCAACAATGGCTTGTGCATGCTTGCCTAATCCTTTACCTTCATAGCCCATTTTTAACAATAACTTGGACCCTATTCCTCTTGTGTGATTTTCAAAAACACCAAAGCATTCATCTTGAGAGGAATTTGAAGATAAGCTAAAATTACATACCTCATGTTCATGCATGTACTTGATAAGGGTTTCCTTTGCCTCATGGAGTTGAGTCTCCATCTCATGCAAATTTTCAAGAAGCTGGTCTTTCTCCTCCTTCATGGCCATCAACTGCTCTTGCAAGGCAATGTTCTCTTCTCTATCTTCCCACAACTCTTGTACCATATCTCTCATGGTTACAAAATCCTTCAACATCTCTTTGTCAAAGAACTTAGATAATGAAGATGTATGAGAACTATCAATGTTTGAATCTTCCTCCATCCTTGCAAGATATCAAACTTCAACACAAAACTTACAAAAATACCAACAACTAAAACTCTAGCTATCAATGGCAATCACATGAGAAAAACAAACTATGCTCTGATACCGCCTGATCTGAAAATAGGGGGATGACTTGTTTTTCTATGCAAGCACCCTCTATTTCATTTAAATAAACTTTCAGGACCTTGCTCAATGTGTTAAAATATGCAAGATAGATTATGTGCCAAGTTTATGCATCTTCTTTTAAATGTTCATGTGTGAGGAAATTTTCCTTTAAATGGTTAAATATGTGTTTTAAATAAATACACAACAATCATAACTTGCAACAAATATACCATCAAACTCACAACAATAACAAGATGATAAAGGAGATCACCCCTCTCTGGGATACATCTCCTTGAGCCTCCTTCAATGGACTTGGATCTTTGGGATTAATTTGTCAAAGATTATTTTACAATCTACTTCTCAACTCCAATGGGTTTATAGACTGTACCATTGGGTTCATAATACATAAAAACCCCAAAAATGACTAATAGAACTTTGAAAACGGATCATGGCTCATCCAGGCATGACCTCTTCTACATGTGGCCATGAGCTTCCCTAAGCTTCCTTGTGGAAAAAACACTTTTAAAAGTCCTCAAATGGATCTGAAACCTATCCCAATGTGTTCATAGCATAATAATTAGCCAAAAATGACTATTCAGTCACAGAAAACAAACTTTGGCTCATCTGAGCATGACCTCATTCAATGGGGGCTTCAAGCTCCCTAGAGCTCTCTGAAACTTCAATGGTGAAAAACCTACAGAATAAGTCTTCAAATGGCTTTGAAAATAGTGCCAATGGATTTAGAACGTCCAAAAACCCCCAGCTGGGATTTTTTGGCACCTCATTTGGCCAAAAAATGAAGAAGATAGGCCTCCTACCATTTTCTTCCTTCAAGCTTGTTGTCTCTGGTTCACCAAAACGCACCTCCATACGTCCAACCTAGAACACACGCTCATTTTCATGCTAAATCCTAGCACCGACGCACAACCGAATAACCATACGAACTGTAGGATGGTTAACGGAACTAAAACCCCCAACCGCCAAACCATTGGGCATATGGGTCCATGTGACTTCGTTCTAGTGAAAAGGGGCTCTGTTTCAAGGGTGAATGGATAACTGACAAGTGTTGAGCGTATGGTTGTGTAACCATTTGAAAATCCAAATCCCACGTGTGCAAAGAGACAGAGTCATATGCGATAACACATAAGACCACGGGCTAACCGTTTAAAAATACCAAACCCCGTGTTCATTGTTCGTGTGACAAAGGGTCATATGGTAAACATGTGTGCGACTGGGGGCTGGGGCTAAGCCCCAGCCCGGACCCCCGCGTCAACCATAAAACAATGCAATTTTAAATATATATAAAATCATATATATAACAAGCAACATAGCATGGCGCGTTGGCAGGGCAGACTTTGCAAAGACTTTGACATGGTGGGGGAGGTCCGAGGTTCGATCCCCACAGACTCCATAATATTTTAACCAAACAAACCAATAATAGGGTGCCAAGTGGCAGCCCATGCCTGGGCCACATGGCACCACACCATTTTCCAAATTGATGCCACATCATCAATTGCCACATCATCATATGGACATGCCACATCATTGTATGGCTTCTACCACATCATCATATGGACATGCCACATCATTATATGGCCTCTGCCATGTCATCATCCGTACAGACTGTACAGTCAGCACAATTTTTTTTTGCCTGTTTGATGATTTGAACAGAACGCGATATCTCACTCATCTGACGTCCGTTTGAACCCAAATGAGTTGCGTTGGGTTCATGACAATGAGGGCTATGCACCTGTTCGTTTTGAGGCAATTTCAAGAACTTTGATTTTTGACCAAAATTTTGATCCATGGTCCAGATTCTGATCAATTTTTGAATAGGCTGACTTTCATTTTGGTATTTATAAATAATCATTTCAATCCTTAATTAATTAATTAAATACGACAATGCTCAAAGACTTTACAAGGTTTAATTATTCACCCAATGTTTTCTAGGCCACCTAGATTCATTGACTCAAGTGTTACTTTGGCGATGTTCCCTTCAAGATGCACTCCATTCTCCAAGAGTGCCACTCTCCTTTGAATGGTTTTGGTAGTTTTCCAAACTCTAGAGTGAGCACTCCATTTGGGCGACCTTGTGAGATACTAAGGGATTATAAGGAATAAGGACCTTGCCTTATTGTGTGCCCCTCCAAATATTTGTAAGCAACTACCTCAGTCTGCCTTCATGGCATCATGGACCTCTCGAAATAGGTAATTGTTAACCTACAATTCGAGCCACGATGAGAGTTCTAGTAGGTTGTTGCAGGGACTCTGCCACACCTCTCCCTCAATATATGGTATATGTGCATGGCTCCTTTATTCCTTATGTGAGTCATATTAGCAAGAATTCATCATCCTGCATCCATCAACAAAACACTGGCAATGATCCATATACAAAATTATACTATAATTGATCATATGCCACATATTCATAAATAAAATACTCAAACGCATACAATCCACTCCCTGACTCAATCCAGAGTCCAAGGAGGTCCATTGATTCCCTCGACATCCATAATTTGTCAATTGTCTTGCACACTGAGGGAAACTCGTCAATAACATATGTCAATACGCATATAAAAAATAATATAAAAATCATAATCCATCAACATCGTCATAAGAATCCATAAGAGAAACGAATAACCATGTACTATAACTGGATCACTTGCATGCAAGTGTCCTCAAAGAATAAGTAAATAACATGTGCTAGCAAGAGTGGGATGTTACATAGAGGATAATGAAACTACAAAGTAATCACATACAAAATTAATTTTGTTTTATCCCATGGCATAAAAATTAAAAAAAATAATAAAATCATGTTTTTGACATATGTACTCTTAGGAGGTTTAAATGGTCATGTGATTTCAACCCCTACAAATGGTCTTCCATAATGAAGACCCATATAAATAAGGCACCTTCACACCCAACATAAATTCCCTTTCCAAAGAAAGATCATCTTTCTTCAAAATCCATTGGACATCGCCTTATTTGAAAGACCAAGAGGGACCAACCTCTCCTCTACTTTCTTGTCTTGGCCAATGGTTCTTTGAGTTTTTGAAGAAATTAGATCTCTCCTAAAAATCAATGCGTCACTTTATTTTGATCATATGTGCCTCCATAAAGAACATCAAACATTTTTAAATATATGGATGACTTCTAGTAAGTGGGAAATCTTAAGATGCTCCCAACATGGGAGCTCAGAAAAGATAGATTTCGTTTTCATCCCAATGGGAAATTTCTCAACATAGGTGTCGAAGAATTTTTGAATCATCGAATATTGGTTTCCCATTTGAATCAAACATTTCTGTAAGATCCTTCTCCTTATCTCTCTCATATTTTCTAAGCCATTCTGCTGGTGTCATTATTGCAKGCATTTGGGTTCTCTTTGGTTTACCATTGAAAGAAGATGTTGCTCTTTTGTAAGGTTGTTAATTCGGGAAGAATACCATAGAGTAGTCATACACTGGATTTCATAGGTTCTTGGCCCAACTAGCCTTCAGAGAAGGTACACAACATTTACATCCATGACACCCTCTTGTTACAATACCTACAAACTTATTAATGTATAAAGAGCACGCTAGCATTGAAGATAGAAACACTTGCAGCGAATTAAATATCCCAAAAGATATTGTTACATATATAAACAAATCAATAAACATGTAATTTACCAGAGAAAACTCCTAATCTTGGACAATCATGTGTGGTATAAGCACATATTCCATACAGTGTAAAACTCCTCTTTCTTGTGATGGGTCTTGATACATCGTATACATGTATCCCTTCCCATAATTCCTTCAATTCATCTACCAATGGTTGTAAGTAGACATCCATATTCTTGACTTGTCTTCTACTGATGACTATAAAATCCAACTTAAGATGTTCATTATTGACGAACAACCATGGGGGGATATTTTTATTTATCACAGGCCAGGGGATATGGGGGGAGCTATCCATTTTTATTTTTATAAAATCCAACATAAGATGTTCATTCTTAACGGACAACCATGGGGGGATGTTTTGGAGGGGAGATGGGTTGACTCCATCCATGGCTGTGCTGAGTCGTAGACTTCATACTTTATCCTTGATTGAATTTTTCGGGCCATGTATTCTCTATATGATTCATGGATATTGGATCTGTTGGGATTCACATAACTCCCGACTCACTTGTGTGTGAGGCATTCCATCCCTGTAACCTAGCTAATTCTTTGTAATGAAAGAGCCTTTGAATCCTTGGGATTATAGGCATGTGCCTGAATATCTTATGAGGAGGACCATGTGATTTACCCATTTTATTTGATTGATGGTACCTGTCATGCCAACATTTCAGACATATCTCTCTATCTACATATTCTCCTCTATATAGAATACAATTGTAATGTACCCCAAATTTACCAAATAAAAAAAAAATTGTAAGGTGCATTAAAACTCCTTGGCTCCTCACTACTTATTCAACATAACTTTATTATCGTTACTTGTTAAATATAATGCATGCACTGTTTACTGTATTCATTTAGAGACTATATTATACATGCAATAACAATGATATTATCCCTATCATTGAGCATCTATACAAGTTGTTTACCAAAGGACTAACTT
>JASDQU010240735.1:81767-94147 GCA_032191745.1 Picea mariana
CGGTAAAACCATGACAATCAAATCATACCATAGTGTAAAGAAAGGTTATTAAGTGAACCAGTGATAATGTTACCAAGGGTAGTCACAAGGTTTTCCTTCCAATGAAGACGTGACAATTCCTACACCCAAATACCACGGTTATGCACTTATGCCAAACATAAAACCTAAACCTAAAAGTGTGAAACCCCACCCGACTTCGTGACCTGGCCCAACATTGAATGTGTTTTGGAAACTATGTTAATGGTAGTGTCAAGTATGTCTGCAACATATTTATCAACTGGCTATTACAATTAAGAGGGGTCTATAATGTATTGGAAAGTTTAGGTGACTGTGTCCAATGCAGGCTCACCATGTTCAATTATTCACATGGAAAGGGTACTACGAAATCCCATCGCTATTAATCTGCATTGCAATAGTTTCGAGGTCACTACTGTATCATTTCCCCTTTGGATCTATGTATTTGTGAAAATCCCACTCAAGTGCCCCAAAGTTAACATTGTAATGCTATTTCTCTGTATGCATGGCCGACAACTTGGAGTGGACTTGGCCTGGGTAAAAATGCAGGGTGCACAACCGTCTGGTTTTATCTCTATACAAGGTAACCCATAAATCTTTGTTGCCTTTATTATTCTATAAAAAAAAGTGGATAACTTGTTTGGTAGTCGTACTGCATTTCTCTCCTGTAATTGTTTCTTTCCGGATACTCCGGGTTTGAAGTTTTCAGGACTGTTTTAGAGTATACTTCGGTTAGTGCTGGAGCCCTTCAAATCTTGAAGGTTTAATTTTCTTTATTTTTCGATAAATCTTTGTGAAAATCCCCAATACCCACACCCTATGTAATATATTCCATCACTGTGAAAATCGTGGTAAGTTCTGAAATATTGAAATGTTAGCATTCCAAGTGAGCATATACACCGTTATTAAATCCCATCAGAGTCATACTCTGAGTATTTTCATTACCGCACTATGAACTATAGTTCTTTTCGAATAGATAGATAGACATATAGGTTAAACTTTCCAAGGGTTTTGTGAATTCCGACTATTTACTTCCTTTACCAGTCTATGTAAAACTTATGCAACGACGATTTAGATTTATTGGTTCATGATTTACTTTTTGTAATTTTTATCAGTAAAGATCCATATGCACATCACTATGCCAAACCTAGACCTTTTGTTTTATTGATTACATTCACATTTGATTAAATAATTACTTGCATATAATTAAATCCCGAACATCGGTACTTGGATTTATGTTTGTGCTTTCTATAGAAATCCATAATTTACTTTCATTTCAACATAGAATTATGGTAGATTCCTTTCATACACTTTCTAAAACCCTCAGGTTTGAAGGAGATTTAACTCTGTGGAAGAATTTTGATTTCGCTAAATCCTACAGTGAACCCGTAAGCACCACTATCGACCCTCTAAAACCTTAGACTTCACTTTGTTTTATAACTCCGTCAATTCATAGAATAATTCTAGACTATACCAGGTAAAGAGTTAGACATTAAACGTATCATATATATTTATTTTACTTTCAAAGGATTATTATTGTGGATGAAATCGTACTATGCTGTGGAGTAATAATTTAGAAATCTCCATTCTCTGTGCATGTGTATTGATGTATACCCGTAAGGAAATCATATATGTCCCCTATGATATTTTTCAGACTGAATTCTTTTAAATTCTAAGTATTTTTACTCGGCATCTGGAGAATCATGACCTATGTTCTGTGTCTATACAAAGTATTGCTTTTCCCTTTATGGATATTTGCGTTCTGTGAAATTTCTTGGTCAGTGTTGAAATTTGTAACTTGTATAACTTCTTTCCACTTTATTATTTATAACTCGTATAAATTCTTGACTCCTATGTGATTTACCACTTATACATTTTCTTTACTGGCTGTTATAAATTATAGTTCCCTATGCTCTGTACATATACCAGAGAACATGTTTTACCCTTGAAAAAAAGAATGTGCATCTGTAATCTGCGTGAGTTAAACTAGCTCTGCGTAATTTTTATAGTTCAACTATGGATATGTCAGGGAAATTTTTACCCTCATTGGGGTTTCACGATTGCACTTTGTTTGTTTACTTAGTGTTCTAACACTGGTTAATTTACAATTTAAATTTGTGTGCATCAAAGTGTTACATTCAGTTACAATAGCTAATGATGGGGCCTTGTCTTGTTTTCAAGGGTACCCATCAACCGGCCTTGGGTCCACTCTTACCCTTTGGTTGTGGATAGATCAACGCTCAAACACTAGTGGCGAATTGCTTCTAAAACCACTCAAGCTAAGTATTATCGCATTTTGTTTATTATTTTATTTTATTAAATTACCTAGCATGGTTTACTGAAGCTATCATTTTTTCCTTGTAGGTTTATACAAATCGTTGGGAGCGAATCAAGGAAATCCCTCTCGCTTATAAATTTTTTTGAGTTCTGATCTTGGTGCTTAGTCACAATATTCTTATCTTATGTCTATCATTGGTAAAGGATTCCTTTCCCTAGGGTACTCAACTGTAATAAATTTGTACCATGGTTTCATGGCTAAACAGATTATTTGTAATTTATTTATAATTGAATATAGAGGTTGTAAAAGAAACACCATTCTAAACAAGATTCAATTACCAAATCAACTGTTGTAGCATGTATTTGTAGACTATTGAATCATTATTTTTCTATGTATTATAAACATACAAAATATGTAATTTTTCATGGAGGATTGTTATTTCTTCCATCTATTTCTCATGAAACTTACACATAATCTGAAACAATAATTCTACACATATATCTATATCCAAATCTATGATTATTATAAATACAGTAGCAGTCCTAATTCTTTAAGCTTGCATGCATACATACATATACACAATTACTTCTGTACAATCATAACCCTACTTAATGATTGTTAGGTCTTACAACAATACTCTTGTTTTCCTTATGCATGATTACACTTATGTATATATCTGTACAACTATCTATATATGTATAAACAATCATTACATAAACTATCTCATTCATGACATCTAATAATCAACAAGATGTTAACAAGAAAATAAGTCAAGGTAAATATTTGAAACTGATGTTGGGACACAAATAGAACAACCACGTTCCACCCAACCGTAGAACAAAGCAACCAATTTTGCATGCTCCATTCATCCCCTAGCCTGACCATGAATCCATAAGGAAAAATTGAAATGATCCTCCTTTTCTACAACTCTTTTCCACAGATCAGAAATTCCTTTACCTCACACTAAATAATGTTCATAGCAACAAGTAGTTTCCTTTCTCCAACATATTAAGAAATGTCCTGCCTCCTCCTTATGTTGTATTTATGTTCATCTTATGCCTAGGTCTTTCCTTCCCTCCTTTTGAATTTTCCCAGCTTTACAAATCCATGATTTTCAGGGGACGCTAGTGGTCAAATTCCTCATTTTCCACTTGTAAAAATCAGCCCTGAGGTAACTCAAATCTATTCCCCACTCATGGAGTCATGGTCAGTTGTTTTCAAGTTCCATTTGTCTTCCAACATTTAATATATAAAAATATTTTTCTTTTACATGTGTCACAATCAAGAAGTTAGTTGGGCAAATCAAATCTTTACCCAACAGTCATAAATAATTAATTACGATAATCAAATTCCAAATTCGGATTTGCCATAAATGGAAAAAAAATTCCAAATTTGAATTTGCCAAAAATGAAAATGTATTCCCAAGTACACTTAGAATTTAATAATTAATTATTTTTGGGGATATTACAACAATCATTCAAACATGAATGATATGATATTTACTCAACGCCCAAAAATTTTCAACATCTACTTTGCCTCTTCGTAGCTATCAGGAAAGATATTAGCACTTGAAAGAACCTTATCTTTGAATAACCTGCAATTAGTGGGAAATAGAAATGTACAATGGCATTTAACGTTCATTAAATTGATAATTTTTAATGTTCATTGTGTGACACAATTTCTCAAAATATAAGGGACTTGATGGTCAATTACCTCAATATTGCGGAGAAACATGAATTTGACATGCCAAACTTTGGTTTCAAGTTGTACAGTAACATTGTTGTCCCCAACTGGGTAGACTTTGATTGGTTAGGTCCAAAGAGAGGGGTAGTGGAAGAAGTTTTCAGGATTTTGAAAAAGGTATCAGTGATATGAGCATCATCCCCTAGCTCATCATTATGGAATGCATCTAGTAACACTGTCTGTGTGGCAGTCGTATCTTGTAAATAATCATTCATACCAACCTCTATTTGATTGACTCCATTTCCAACTTGTGAATAACTACTATTGTTGCAGTAATTCCTAATTGGTGAATATGGACGTAGTGGGAATTGAATAAGTGGTTGATTCAACCATTCTTGGTATGATTCCTCTCGAAGTTGTTCTCTTATTGCAGTCTTCTCTCGATTTGAAATTGTAGTGGGGTGCTCTTATTACCATCCATGACCCAGGATTGTGGTTGGAATATGACATGTTACAACTGGTAGGGTAAAGTGACTGTCCATTTTCATCTACCAAATGCTTGCAGTATGTTTCTCCTGATAATATCTTTTGACATTTTTGAACTGGTGTTATATTTTATGCTTTTGAACTCGACTCTGAATCAGGATCCTGCAAATTTGAATACATTTTTATTTAGATTGACATGGATAAAAAAAAAATCAATTACATAATCAAAATATAAATAAAATATGAACTTACTGGAGATGGAAAGGGAGAACTCCACGATGGAGTTTGAGCAATATCGAATGGGATGGAATTTGAAGAATTGACCATTTGATATTATAAGATTTTCTCCCTGCATTTGAGCAAAACCAACAATAAATTTTTAAGAATAAGGTGACTTTAAGAGGAAAATGTATACTATGAAGTATTGCAAGTCATGTGGATGCATATTAAAAGATAACTGAAGATGAATATGTATTTTTTGTGCAAATAAAAATTCATATAACTTTTAAAGCATAATGGTGTGCTTATTTAAACAAAACGCAATGGTGCATCTATAACAATAAAAAGCATCAGGGCATTTGATTAGTAACCACACTCATTGTGAATATTTGAAACAAATAAAAAAAATTATATGATATCGATGCTCCAAAAATATTTAGCACACTGGTGCGTTATATTAATAAATGTACCTGTGTTTCAAAAAACTTAAAAAAAATGCAACCTTTTTTTTTGCAATTGAAAATGGAGAGGGAATTTATTTTTTGAAAAAATAATTTCATAAAGTCCTTTAAATAGTAAGAAATTATTCATTGTTTCATTATTTTTCCAAACTTTATAGGGGAGATATTTTCAAGAGAGACATACCAGGGAGTATAATGGAGCAGCAGAATAATTTGGAACAACATAATTATTGAAACGATCAGAATTTGAAGGGTATGGTGGTTCATTCAAAACCCTTTTGGAACAACAACATTATTCAGAAGATCAAAATTTGAAGGGTTTTGATATTTAATCAAAACCCTGCATAGTAAGAATTTTAAATTTGATTGTTGATTTTAATAATAAAAAATTATAATTTCTATCCCTATCTAAATTTAATTAAAATTCATAAAAAAATAAAAAAATCATACTTACCTTAAGCCCTTGTTTCTTCTTGCTTATGTGACTGCACAATTTAACATTAGGGTTTCACTCCCTCTATCACTTCACAATTAGGGATTTTCACTTTAGGCATTTTAGATTTAATGGGTTTGTGTTTCTATATATAATATGTTTGGCATGTGATGCAAGGGAACCACTTATTGTATCGGATCCAAACCCTCTTGGCCCTATCATGTTTTTTTTTTAAATGGTTTATGGTTATCGGTGCACTAATTTGACCATAATGCACTGGGGCGCCAATTCATAAAGCGCACCAGAAATGATGTAACATACTTTTAAAAAAAAAATTGTTCTTCGGTGTGTGATTTTTTTCGTTCATGGTATTTTTTTTGTTTTCTTTTTTTACTCTAGTTGTGGTCTTGTTATCCATACATATTACACTGTTGTAATTAAAGTATTTTTTTTAAATTATTTTTTCCTATTAGTGTGTTTCATGTATCGAATGCATTGTTGCTTTCATATTATTAAAGCACACGAGAAGCATGCTTTTCTTTGTTTTAGTTGAAAATTATGTGATTTATTTATAAAGTATATTTAATATTCTATGTATTGAATTATATAGGTTGTATATTGCTAAAAAAAAATGTGTGATAATAGTTTAAGAAACAAAAAATATGATTGACACAATGATAGCACACCCAAAAAAGAAAAAAAGGCAAGTTCTTTGTAAATTCTATACAAAATTAATATGTTTGAACTATATGCAATTTTAACTAATATGTATTGGTTAGTGTGTGTCATGAAGAGCCACAAAATGAGTAAGCTCAATAAGATTATTTTTGGTCTAAGTGCAGAAGAGTGTAAAAGCTTGATGGAAAAGTTGTTGAAGGATGAATCAAGTGAATGAAAAATATTATTCAATATGAGTTTTTTTTGAATTTTCATTAGTAATATACTTAATAATATTATATAACATGATTCAAACAATCTATTAATTTAAATATGTTTAATGATCAATAGGGACCAACAATGAAGGAACAAAATGTCATCTTAAGAAATAAAAAATTATAGAATATGTAAATGATGATGAATTGGTCCTTAGCTCATCTAAAGTGGTGTTGAAGGTTAATTAAAGGGGGAAAAAATTCCACAAAAATATGAGGGATATAGTGGAATGAACGTATAGATGTACTTTCCACTTAAAATATAGAAATCAATCCAATGATTCCAAGAACTAGGTTATGTCTAAACTACAAGAAGCATTTCCAGATCAATGGTCAATGAGACCTGTGAGACTTGCAATAGAAAAAAATGAAACATCAAAATAGAATCATTCAAAAAGTAGTATTCCTAAAATTGTTTTTTTAGAATAAGTATATATTAATACAAAACATTCATTTATTAATATCATTTTTTTTATATTTAGTTTTCATATATCAATATATAAATAGGTTATTGTCATGTTACTTTTTTCAGGAATATTATGAAAATCCCAAAGGATGAATGAGTTGGGTCAAAGAAATGGACATAATTGCATTGTAGAAGGAGCCATCTCAACAACAAAGTACTTCATTTGTATGAAATCATTGAAATTTTCTATTAGGTTCATATAAATAAATAATTTAGCATTAAATATTAATTTTCAAGTATTTTCTTGCAGAAAATAAAACAAAATGAAACTCATTCAACACATAAAACAGGACGACAAGGAAGAAACAGGTTGATAGCAAAGTTTGTGAGTAATTTTTTTTTTCCTTATAACAACTTAAGATTTCATTTTTTTGTATTTTAAGTTGTTTTACAACAACCATCCTTGAATATTTTAAAATAGGTGCTAACATACAAAGAAGAGCCATCGAAATGATTGATTGACATTGGGTTAAGTATGGGTTGTGAGTATATGTTGGCATATCAAAAATTATTTGTGGAATTTGTAATTATCTATGTTGTTTTACTTCTCTCATTTTATAATTTATGGAACAAACAATATCCATTATATTAAATCTATGATTTATTATGGGGTATAACTTGTAGGAAACAAAGTATGGAAACTTGACAATAGAAGAGTTGTTGACAAAAGGCATGAGATTTTCTTTTGGAAGAATGTGTATCATTCAAGTGTCAATTCTTTGTATGGTACGTCGATTTTCAATTTACATTCATGTATATTATGTATTTCAATTTTCATTATTCTCACCAATTTAGATACACTCATTACACTTTATTTTTATTTTTGTAGATGAAATTTGAAGAAGAGGAAAACAATTGAGGAAATCAACAAAACATTCAGCCAAATAACCCAAGTCATGGAAGTAGCTTGAGCACTGACAATAGTTCCAAGGAAGAATAGTGATCAATATATTTGAATATCAATGCAAGTTGTTGTATGTTTTGAAATAATTGTTTGTGAAAATCAAACATTTTGTTTAATGTAATGGACATAATGTCCAAATTGAAAGACAAGGGGTTACCAATAAATGTCCCATTTTGATGTAGGATCATCGCTCCAAATCATCATAAGTGCCAGCCAACAACACATCCAGTGCACATTCATGAAATGGAGAGGCACAACCCTCTCGTTTTCCAAAATTTGAATTTGAATTTAATGTTGTAAGGGTGATTGAGACCACGCCTTTGTACAGGTAGTGGTTGGGGTTGCCTTAAATGGTTACCTACAGCTAAGTCCATATCATTCAGGTCTGTGACTTCCATTTATGTAATGTAGCCGTAGGAGTAGGAGCTTCTCTGTGATAGCGATAGCTTAGAGATGGCGAGGTGGAGGATAAGCTCATGGGAGCCCTCATTTTTGAAAAGAGAGAAAGGAAAGTAGAATAGAGAGATAGGAAGGGAGACCAGAGTAGACAAGTCTTGAGAAATAGAGCTGAGACTTGTTATAGTCCAGCCTTTGTAAACAATTGTATAGACATACAGATTAATATAAAAGTAGTTTTCCCTGCATATTGTTGTTCATGTGTTTATGTTTCAGGAATCAATGTTGTAGACACAAGTGACAGATAGATTTTACTATCTATTTGTGAGTTTGTCAATTTCTATCTGGGTTCTTTAGGATGTGCAAGGAGTGCACAACAAAATAGAACATTAGAAGTTCTGTAGCCAGTGTGAGGAGTGCGCATCTAAGCTCTACGGAGTCAGAGAGAACGTGTAAGGAGTGCACACCAGAAAGATTCACAAACTCAAGGAGGAGTCTCAAGGTTGTTGAATACCTTGGAGGATGAACTGTGTAGGGGAAGACACAGAGAGAAGAGACAGAACTACTGAAGGTTTTGTAGAGATCTGCCAAGAGGGCATCGAGAGAGTGCATAGAGTGCACTAAGGAAATTTATTTTGAGTTCAGAGAGAAGAAGTGTCAAGGAGAGACACTCATAGAGTTGTTGAATACTGTGTAGGCTCTGCAAGGTGTGCATCAAGCAAAACAATGCTAGGTGGGCATAAGGAGGTTTCTTTTCCAAACAAATTCTTGAATCTGAGTTATTCGAAATCTCAAGAGCACCAGGAGTGTGCTAGAGTGAACTTGTTCTAAGTCCATAAGCTCAGAAGGGAAAGCACAAGAGGAACGTGCACAGAGAAAACCTTTTGTGGTTTTTAAGTTGACTAAGCTCAGGAGGGGAAGCATTTCTATAATGCAAATGAGACCCAAAGGAACCAGGCTCGCAAGGGAAGCATCGAGGGCTGAGACCTTCGAGCATCGGAAATATTCCAAGGGAAAGGAAGAAGTGCAAGCTCAGGAGGGAGCACAGCTGCCGTTGGATCAACACTGGGGAGGAAAAGATCTAGACCATCGAACCTACATCCAAGTAGCCAAGAGGAGAGAGCGCAAGGAGGATAGATCTAAATCATCAGATCCGGCTCAAACAACCAAGAGCCCTCAGATCTGTTGAAAGGAGCACAAGTTTTAACCCTCATATGTAGAGGAGAAAACCCATGAAGTCCCGAAATGGTAGAGGCATCAGGATTTTGGAGTTCAGGAATTTGGAGGCCATACCAAATTTCTTGGTTTTCGCAAAGCTTCAAGCAGTGAGGAGTAGAGAAAACCATTGGACCTAGGTCACAGGAAGACTGTTGGATCAGAACCTTTTCCATATCGCGCAATCGGGGGTTCGGAGGTTGAGAGAGTTTCTTTTCAACTACAGAAGTCGTGAAGTGCCAAGAGCCGAGGCTCGTGCGAACACGTGGCACATCTGTTAGGTGGGGACCGTGTGGTCGACAGGTGGCACAACGTAGAGCACCTAGAGGAAGGTGGAAGCGAGTGATAGGTGGAGGACATATGTCACTTGGGAAAGGAGTCAACACCTTGTTGACTTCTCGTGCTTCAGGTTCTCGTAAGAAAGGAGCACAAAGGCTCAACACATCAACTCGCGAAGTTGCGAGCCGCGAGAAGTACTGAAGGAGTCAAATCTTCTCTGACTTTCGCATCTTGGAGTCTCGTAAAATAAGGGCTTGGAGGTTCAACCCTTCAACTCACGAAGTCACGAGTAGTGAGAGGTGATAAGTGTTAGCCCTAGCCAGAGGTCACTTGAAGAAGCGCTAGCAAGGAGGATCCATACCTGTATCGCATCTCGAGTATCGACATTTGGAGAAAGAGGAGTTGAGGGTCTTTGAATCATGAACTCGCAAGATCGCGAGTCATGAAGGGAGCTTGCGCTAAGGCAAGGTTGTGGTCGCATGGAGGTGGGGCCTAGCTCGAGGGCTACCGCTCACACTATTTTGAATTTGCACCCAGGGCGCACATAGTATTCRTGGGTTTTTGCAAGACCTGTGCAAAGGGGAAAGGGGACCTGTGGTTTTGTTCAAGGGGTTCGAACAGGAGCCCGAAGAGCCATTTCGGCTCAGAAATTGGAATGATCTAGAGACCAGAAGGTCATTGGACCCTGCTGATGTAGGGGGTTTGCATCAAGTTGTATTAGAGATAAAATTTTGTCTGCAAATCATAGGCAAAACAAATATAGTGAAGGATAAATTCTGGTAACATCAAGTATATCAGAAGCAGGGATTCATCTGTATACATCAGGTGAACACAGGAGGGTGTTAAATCTCTATGGTGATTGTTGCAAGGTGTGCAACAAATGATAGACAGCCAGGCGAGCTGTAGGAGGACATGGATATGCTCTCAGTTGTAGAGTGACAACAACAAGTTTTCTAGGAGGGAAAACAGGAACAAAAAGATGGCTACTGAAGGCCATGGGCATGGTGGAAGAGGAGACCACCAACAGATGAGTAAAGAAAAGATGGATAAATAAATCGCTAAGATGAGAGTGAGGATGGAGAAGCTTTCACTGTGGGTTCTACAGAATGGAAAATCACGATGGGTATATGAATGGCCCATGAAAATGAAGGTGAGGTGGCCAGTCAAGGATTTGTTGGCCAAAAGACAGCAAAGGTTGTTGAAGAAGTGGCTGAGGTATGCTGAAAGCCTTAGTGACATAGAACTAGTTTGCATCTGTGAGCTAGAAGTTGGAAAAACCCTCAGTCATGTGGAAGAGAGATCAGTTTTAGGTCTCATAAACTGCCAAGAGGGTAGAGATGAATTTTTCAATTGTCAGGTGGGCAATGAAATGAGATCATTGGAGGATCTCATAGTCTGTCAGGAGGAAACCAGTGGAAATTCATATTTCTAGGAGGGAAATGGTATGAGATTAGCTGAAGATCTCATAAACTGCTAGGTGCGTAGAAGTGAAATTTCGAATTGCCAAGTGGGCAATTGGAAGACATCAACAAAAGGTCTCTCATACTGCCAGGAGAGCAGTGGTGAAAGTTCAGATTTCCAAAAGGGCAATGAGATGGGATCAATGGATCTAATAGACTGCCAAGTGGGAAATGAGATGGGATCACTGGATCTAATAGACTGCCAAGTGGGTAGTAGAAAATTCCCAAATCGCCAGGTGGGCAGGGGAAAGGAGATGAGACTATCGAAGAGTCTCACGGACTCTGTTGAGATTTCGGGTCAGCAAGGAGTGCTGATAAGTGAAGATTCATGTGGTTTTGCAGACCATGTGAATGAAGATTATGACAAGTTAAAAACTTGCACCATCCAGGAGGAGGATCAGAAGAGCATTCTGATGATTGGGGGAATTGAGGTGTTCCTACCAAGCATCCCAGTTGGGGCTAGAGCATGTGTTGCAGATGCAACAACACTAGGAGGAAAGCCAACAGGAACTGTCATGAAGGAAGAAATGGATAAAACACTGACGTTTTTCCAAGGAGCAGAAGATGAGCATTCAACAGAATGGCTCAAAATTTTCAGTGAGGAAGATGAACAGGAGATGACTGTGGCACTGAAGCCTGCAAAAAAATAGGAAGCAGACATCATGGGTCTTGTTGACCTGTGTGAAGAATTGGAAGCCCTGGAAAGGAGGGTGATGGTGCAAAGTTTGCACATCCAATAGGTTAAGTTTTAAGAAGGTAGTGGAGCATACCAACCCCAGCAGAAGATGGAAGAAGCTGGAAGTATGCCAGCAAGAGAAATGGCAATAGAAGAACTGCCACAGGAAGAAGTTGGACAATAGTTTAGTGAGGAGACTGTAGAGCTAGAGTCTGCAACAGATTGGCCACTCAGTTCCACAAAGGGAAATAAAGACAACATGGGAGGTCGAGCAGATCTGCACATTGAGGAGACATAAGTGCAACATAGAAGACTGCATACAAAGAGCCAGCCACTAGGGTAATTGGAGAGGGTGATTGAGGAGATCAGGAGGCTGATGTTGAGGTCAACACAAGAAGCAGTTAGCAAAGGAAAGCTGAGCAGAAGGAAGCCTGCAAGAGTAGCAGGGAAGAAGAAGCAACAACAACAACAACAACA
>JASDQU010240735.1:105139-123715 GCA_032191745.1 Picea mariana
TGAACCTATGTCTAGGCACCCAGGAGGAGTGAGCGCAAGGAGGATAGATATGAACCATCAAATCCATCTCAAACAGTCGATATCCCTAAGATATATTGAAAGGAGCACAAGGTTTAACCCTCGTATGCAGAGGAGAAAACCCACGAAGTCTCAAAACGATAGAGGCATCAGGATTTCGAAGTTCGGGAATTTCGAGGCCAGACCAAATTTCTTGTTTTGCGTGAAGCTCCAAGTAGCGAGGAGCAGAGACAACCATTGGATCCAGGTCATAGGAAGACCATTGAATCAGAACCTTTGCCATATCATGCACTCAGGGGTTCAGAGGTTGAGAGAGTTTATTTTCTACTACAGAAGTCGTGAAGTGCCGAGAGCTGAGGCTCATGCAAACACGTGGCACATCTGTTAGGTGGGGATCGCGTGGTCGACAGGTGGCACAATGTAGAGCACTTAGAGGAAGGTGGAAGCGGGTGATAGGTGGAGGACATACGTCACCTGGGAAAGGAGTCAACACCCTGTTGACTTCTCGTGCTTTGGGTTCTCATAAGAAAGGAGCACAAAGACTCAACACATCAACTCGCGAAGTTGCGAGCCGCTAGAAGTACTGAAGGAGTCAAATCTTCCATAACTTTCATGTCTCGGAGTCTCGTAAAAAAAGGGCCTGGAGGTTCAACCCTTCAAATCGTGAAGTCACGAGTAGCGAGAGGTGCTAGCTATTATCCCTAGCCGGAGGTCGCTTGAGGAGGTGCTAGCAAGGAGGAGCCATACCTGCATCGTATCTCAGGTATCCGCATTTGGAGAAATAGGAGTCGAGGGTCTTCAACTCACGAACTCGCGAGATCGCGAGTCAGGAAGGGATCTTGTGCTAAGACAAGGCTGTGGTCGCGTGGAGGTGGGGCCTAGCCCAAGGTCTACCAGTCACATTGTTTTGAATTTGCGCCCAGAGCGTGCGAAGTAGTCATGGTTTTTTGCAAGACCTGCACAAAGGAGAAAGAGGACCTGTGGATTTGTTCAAGGGGTTCCAACAGGAGCCCGAAGATCCATTTCGGCTCAGAAATTGGAACGATCCAGAGACCGGGAGGTCAATGGATCCTGCTGAGGTAGGGGGTCTACATCACATTTTGTATGAAAAAGAGACTCTTATTCATATATAATAAAATAAATTTTATTTTATTCTATTATGTTGTCGAATGTCACTATGAAATGTTGTATCGCTGATTAAATATTATAATGAAGAGATGTGAAATATGATGATATAGAAAATTAATCCAAACATCCTATCCATATGCACTACTCAAAATTTAATTTATATGAATACTATTGTAAGATCTATGCCAATTTTTTGATGAACATTGGAATAAAAAAATAACAATAATTGCACTATCACAGGTTGATGTTTCTAAAAAGAGAAAATGAACTTAATACTAAAACACACTCATGCTGTAATAAAATGCACACCAATGTTGTAATACATTGAACCAACATCGATCATAATATTATTTTAACAGCAACAATTGTAATAATAAAAATTGGCCTTCTGATGTGTTTAATTACAACGATGCACCATTGCTCATGTATTAGACTTCCACATTGATGCATTCTAAATTTCATGCACCGATTGGGTTTGTCTTGTAACGTACCGGTGCATGGTATCATAAATTTGACCGATGCACTTTTATAAGCACCTACATGTTATTATTCAGGAGAGCATTGGTGCCCCAATATTTTTTTTTAACTACCCTCGTGATTTTGGTGAAATGTAAGCATCGGTGCTTTAGGTTTGAGAATTCACCGATGCGTATTCTCCATGAAGCACACTGCATAGAAAAACATCCGCTAAAACCTTCATCCGCCCATATTTTTCTAGTTATAATGAAGTTTCGTTATAATCTCCACAAAAACATCCATTACCGAAAACATATGTTTTATCAAAGGTTTTTTTGACATTTTTTTTCAATTTTGTAACACTAAAAACCTCCTCTATAACCTCCACTACAAGGTATTTTCCTTGTAGTGCATCCTCCTAGGCGAAGGTATAACCCCCTACACAACGTCCTCCTATTGCAGAAAGCATCACCCAAACATAGACATGCATATCCACATTGAGTAGAAAGATGATGCAACGCAACACTTTTATATCATTATCCCACTAGGAGCTAACTATAGGTGATGTTGGGGGAGGGGTTGGTCCTTTAATCCCTACAGTAATGTCCATCTAGAATAGGGCACATGTATAAACTAGGCGTCCATGTGACCCCCATATATACTCAAGCAACATAAAAACTTGTTATGGGATAACATAGGACACTAGACATGAGATTTTCATGGAGTTTAGTATCTTGACCATCTTTATGTTCTCCATTGATTAGACACACACACACACACACACATATGTGTGTGTGTGTGTGTATAGTTTGTTGTGTATTTTTTTCTATATCTAATTATATGATATTTACAGTTTTTGTTCACATAGCATACCCTCAACATTGGTAGATGCATCATTACTATTTCCCACTAATGATGAAGAAATAACAAGAACCTTCTTGTTTGGTATAATTCATAATTAGATATGCAGTACCTTTGATAAATTCACCATTGTTTGCTTCTTGTTCTCTAGCAATCTCACTGATCTGCTACTATTTTTCTACATTTGTAAGATATTAGTTCTATTTCTAAAGGTTGCGATACCATACAATTATGAAAAATGTCCATTTGGGATGGATAGATCACACCCTTTATAGGTATCACGTGTCGATTTAAATCTTTTTTAAATGTGAAATTTGTTATATTTTCTGGTTTAGTTTCACATTTTTCACTAGAAAAAATATTATAAATGTGTATGCAAGTTGGTTCATTGAATTCCAAGTCACCCATATCACCACCACCCCATTCAACACCACCAACATTCCCTCCATCATTTTTTCTCAGCTACATGGAAAGTCTGGTCCTTGGCCACCCTGCTCCAACTCTTGGGATATGACTTTCTACCCTAAGTTTTATTCCATTCCTTGTAAAATCCATGGGGAATTATCATTACACTTCCCCACCCACCTTCTCCATCCCATCCATGCATAGTGGCTCACCTTTACATTCCAAAATTTTCAGTTCCTTAACATTCCAAAATTTAGAAAATGGAGGGTTGTTGAGATCTTAACATGGCCTTGGGCATGTGGAAGGAGGGAAATATCTTTTACCACGAATCATGGAAGTGTATTAATGCCTTGGTGTGTGAAATCAATGAGCGAGAAGCTGTATAGGAAAATATATGAGAAAAGTAAACTATCCTAGCTACTATTAAAAAATAATACCACTCATTTAAGTAGCATTTAAGAAGAAAACCTGTTGATTTCTTAAAGATTTGTAATCTTGAATCTTTCCCAAATTAAAATTTTCCTTTCATTTTTCTGTTATATTGAATTCAAATTCTCACATACCAATTATGTTGTGGACTTCCTCAATGTTACAAGCTTAGATTAAGATTACATGTCAACATGCCAACCTTTCATAACTTATTTTTTAATTATTTTTAATCCAATGTTATTATATAATGACACATTAGCAAAAACTAGCCACCTTTTTAGTTTCTAATTAATGATATGCAAAGGCATTACTTCAACTTCATACATGAATGCATTCTTTGTATAGATAATGTTCAGTGTCACTTCCTCTTAAATAGATGTTATTTGGAGAATGTCTCAAATCAACAACATTGTTGTCAGTGTAGATGGTTAAATGATGATGATTTAATATTCAAATCTCAATGAAAAAAGTAACAAAATTACATTCAACTCTTAAAATTAATCTCTCTTTTAATTATATATATTAAATACTTTATCATAATATTCTTTTATATATATATATATATATATATATATAATTTTCTCGTTTGTGGGATATTAACTATATATATTAAATACTTTTTTATCATTAAATATATAAATAATAATAATAAGACTTTTTTGTTTGTTGGATAAAGAGAACAAACAAGGAATCTCCTTATAGTTATTTAACTACTAAAGTATACATATCCTATCCTACCTTCTTTATTTATATATATATATATATATATATATATATAATTTTATTGAAATCTTTAATGAATACATTCCTTTTCCTAGCATGAGTATTTTTTAATGCTTAATATTTTTTTCATATTATTCCTTTTATCCCATTTTTTTTTAATGCTTAGTACGATTCGGGCGTTCCCCATTTAGGGTAGGCTACTTTCTATTGTCATCTAAAACTTAAGTGATCTTGCTTGACTTGTTTGACGTTAACCATTAAACTTTACATTTTGCTATCAGCATGGACGATGGCGTACTCTGTTTAGACAATGATTAGAACTATGTCGTACCATGAATTTTCCCAATAGCTATGGAAATTCCATGCTTCCAAATAGTTAAGTGAAACTCAATGCTTGTCGTGGCGGGGACGATGTTGGCAGGAAGATCCATTCCTAGCCTATGTGAATGGACGAAATTTTTACAGAGGTGTAAATACCTTGTGGTTTCAACCATAAATCAAAAGAAAAAACATTAGGAATGTAATATAGAACCACAAAGAATACATGTACACCCGATGACGCATTACAATAGAGAATGCATTGCACAAAGAAGGTATGGCACCAGAAACCCATTCTTGTGGAGAATCCTTGCCAGTGCGCGATTTCCACCATTTTGTTTCTACACCAGGGCCGAGCACCCACAAAGAACCGCCGGACGCTGGGAAAAACACAATGAAGAGACAATATGCGAATAAGATCATAGAGGCAACTATGAGAAGGGAATAATGCCTTGATCCCCTCGTGAGTAGGTAAGAGCTACTGGTACGCCATCCCACACGCTTCCATGTGATTCCGACTTAGTGGAGAGCTTGCATTGGACAAGTAAGTTCTTGTAGTGTTAGAACGCAGAGTAATGGACCTGTTATGACTTGAAATCCTACAAGCCATAACGGCATAGGCTCTGGTATGACTTGGTAACCACATCAATAAGAGTTTTGAACCCCTTTAATGTTTTGTAGTATGTGCATAAATCCTAACCGGTGCCAGAAGGTTTATTATGTGCGTAGAGTTTGAAAGCTTGGATTAAGGAGTTCATTGTATGTAGGGTTATATCTTAGTATAGTATCCGATTACTTAGTATGTTGGTAATGCGTAGCGAGCATAGGCTAGGGACGTTGTCATCCTTAGCTTTCAAGCAAAACAAACTTTGTCTACTAGGGTTTTAATGGGATGGTAAGGTTTTTTTTTCATGCATTGTGGATTATAATATGTTTTTTATACTATTGCAATAGTAAGTGTTATGGGTATGTTATAAGCCTAGAACATAGGTTAGGGACGTTGACAATTATGTCCACAACTAATCAATGCAATGCAAGTAAAGGTATGACGCTAGCACGATAAATATGATTTCATAGTGTATAGTAAGTTAGGTTACGAGTCAATCTAATGAGAACACCTTGGTTTACATTAGTGGATTATACAACTAATCAATGTAATGCAAGTAAAGGTATGACTCTAGCACGATAAATATAATTTCATAGTATATAGTAAGTTAGGTTACGAGTCAATCTAATGAGAACACCTTGGTTTACATTAGTGGTTTACATTAGTGGATTATAACAGTGAGATACGTTTGGTTTTAAATCTTCTTCATATTTTTAGAATGAATAATCGAGTGGAGTAAAAACTCTTATGCGTGCAAAAGTGGAAACAGATCTATAAGAATATATTTTTGCGTCATGAACTAGTTTTGGAATTGATAATGCGCGCAAAAGGGGAATAAGATCTATAAGAATATATTTTTGTGTCATGAACCAGTTTTGAAATTGATAATAGACTTTAGTCTCCCTGACTTTATTTATTTATTTTATATTGGTGAAATTTAGGGTTCATTACATTGCACTGTCACAGGTCAATGTTTCTAAAAGAGAAAATGAACATTGGTGCATTTAATGCTAAAACACACTACTGCCGTAATAAAATTCACACCAGTGTTGCAATACACTAAACTAACATCGATCATAATATTATTTTAACAACAACAATAATAATAATAAAAATCATCCTTCTGGTGCGTTTAATTAAAGCGGCGTGTCAATGCTTCTATATCACAATTCCACATCGATGCATTCTAAATTTCATGCATCGGTTAGGCTTGTCTTG
This sequence comes from Picea mariana, assembly GCA_032191745.1. Lineage (NCBI taxonomy): Eukaryota > Viridiplantae > Streptophyta > Pinopsida > Pinales > Pinaceae > Picea > Picea mariana. Next base: position 111,303 of record JASDQU010240735.1, read on the forward strand.
TAACGCACCAGTGCACATGGTATCATAGATTTGACCAATGCAATTTTATTATTAAAGCACCTACGCGCTATTATTCAGGAGAGCATCGGTGCCCCAATATTTTTTTGACTACCCTAGTCCTTTTGGTGAAATCTAAGCATTGATGCTTTAAGTTTGAGAATGCACCGGTGCGTATACACCATGAAGTGCACCGCATATAAAAACATCTGCTAAAACCTTTGGTCGACCATATTTTTTGAGTTATAATGAAGTTCCATTATAATCTCCACAAAAACATACACTACCAAAAACATATGTTTTAGCAGAGGTTTTTTTGACATTTTTTGTCAATTTTGTAACACTAAAAACCTCTTCTATAAGGTATTTTCCTTGTAGTATTGCATCTTCCTAGGTCAAGGCATAACCCCCTACAAAACGTCCTCCCATTGCAGAAAGCATCACCTAGAGATAGACATACATATCCACATTGAGTAGAAACATGATGCAACACAACACTTTTATATCATTATCCCACTAGGAGCTAACTATAGGTGATGTTGGGTGAGGGGTTGGTCCTTTAATCCCTACAGTAATGTCCATCTAGAATAGGACACATGGATAGACTAGGCGTCCATAAGACCCTAATATATGCTCAAGCAACAAACGAACTTGTTATGGGCTAACATAGGCCACTAGACATGAGATTTTCATGGAGTTTAGTATCTTGGTCATCTTTATGTTCTCCATTGATTACACACACACACACACACACAGATATATATATGTGTGTGTGTGTGTGTGTGTGTGTGTGTGTGTGTATTTTTTTTCTATAACTAAGTATATGATATTTATAGTTTCTGCTCAGATAGCATACCCTCAACATTGGTAGATGAATCATTACTATTTCCCACTACTGATGAAGAAATAGCAACACCTTACTTGTTTGGTGTAATTCATAATTATATATGCAGTACCTTTGATAAATTCACCATTGTTCTCTTCTTATTCTCCAACAATCTCACCGATTTGCTACTATTTTTCTACTTTTGTAAGATATTTGTTCTATTTCTAAAGGTTGAGATACCATACAATGATGAACAATTTCCATTTGTGATGGACAGATCACACCCTTCGTAGGTATCATGTGTCGATTTAAATCTTGTTTAAATGTGAAATTTGTTAGATTTTTTTTTTGTTTAGTTTCAAATTTTTTCACTAATAAAAATATTATAAATGTGTATGCAAGTTGCTTCATTGAATTCCAGGCCAATCATATCACCACCATCCCATTCAACACTATCAACATTCCCTCCATCATTTTTTCTTAGCTACAGGGAAAGTCTGGTCCTTGGCCACCCTTCTCCAGCTCTTGGGATATGAGTTTCTACATTTTTTTTCAATTTTGTAACACTAAAAACCTCTTCTATAACCTCCACTACAAGGTCTTTTCCTTGAAGTGCATCCTCCTAGGAGAAGGCATAACCCCCTACATAACCTCCTCCCATTGCAAAAAGCATCACCTAGACATAAACATCCATATCCACATTGAGTATAAACATGATGAAACACAACACTTTTATATCATTATCCCACTAGGATCTAACTATAGGTGATGTTGGGGGAGGGGTTGGTCCTTTAATCCCTACAGTAATGTCCATATAAAATAGGGCACATGTATAGACTAGGAGTCCATGTGACCCCCATATATGCTCAAGCGACAACCAAACTTGTTAGGTGATAACATAGGCCACGAGACTTTAGATTTTCATGGAGTTTAGTATCTTGACCATCTTTCTATTCTCCATTGATTACACACACACACACACACACACACACACACACATATGTGTGTGTGTGTGTGTGTGTGTGTGTGTGTAGTTTGTTGTGTATTTTTTTCTATATCTAATTATATGATATTTACAGTTTTTGTTAAGATAGCATACCCTCGACATTGGTATATGCATCATTACTAATTCCCACTACTGATGAAGAAATAGAAATATAACATCCCGCTTTTGGGCACTGAGCAAACTTATTCTTTGAGGACAATTTCTCGCAAGTGATCCAGATTTTATGTTATTAAAACATTTATTTTGATTATGAGGCATTATGGGTTGATGAATTTTCATTTTGCTGCATTGACATAGATAGGTGTTATTGACTTGGTTTTACTGAGTGTGCAGGATCTTGGACCTTGAGGATGCAGAGGCATTGATGGAACCCCTTGGACTCCAGATTGAGTCAGGGAGTGTACCATTGGAGTTTGATTGTATTGTTGTGATATTAGTGTATTTGATTAGATGATATGATAAGGACATGTTCTGAAATGATTTGTTGATGATGCAGGCTGACGATAGCTTGCCGACCAGACTCCCATGTGGAGTAAAGGGGTCACGCATGACCACCAGAGATGTTGAGGGAGAGGTGTGGAAAACAACCCTACCACAGCCTACTAGCACTCCCGTCGTGGCTCGAACTGTAGGTTAACATTTACCTAGTTCGAGAGGACCCACGATGTCATGAAGAAAGACTGCGAGAGTCACTCACGATGATTCTAAGGGGCGCGCAATAAGGCAAGGGCATTATTCCTTAGAGGCCTTTAGTCTCCCACAAGTTCACCTGGTGGAGTATTGACTCCAGGGGTTTTTAATGTCTACCAAGTTAGTTAAGAGGTGAGTGGCACCCTTGGAGCACATGGTGCATCCTGAAGAGCACATCGTGCAAGAAAAATTGAGAAAGGCAAGTGGAACCCTTGGAGCACGTAGTGCGTCCTGAAGGGCACGTCGCGCAAGGGAAACAGATTAAGGCGAGTGGCACCCTTGGAACACCTAGTGCGTCCTAAAGGGCACGTCATGTTTTTGATAATAGATGAATGAATCTGGATGGCCTTAGGACAAATAACGTGTTAAGAATTAAAAAAAATAATAAATAAATAATAAATAAAAAATCCTTAATTAAATGTCACCCTGTACAAAAATTTAAGGTCTAAGTCTAAATTATGCTAGTGGTAAAATTTTATCTATCTATAAAAAATAATAATAATAATAAAAATAAAAACAACATAAATAATAATTATACTCTTCGTTAAATCTGTAACACAAAGGGAGTAAGAAATTTAATTGATTCAAAAAAAAAATGTTGGATTAAAATTTAAAAAAGGAATTAGTCATTTTACTATTTTATCATAATTTTAAAAAAATATATTAATAAAAAAACAAAAAAAAAAGGGAAAAAGGGTTAATTCCCACACTTGCCTTTTTGGGTTCTAAATAAAAAAGGGAAAAAGAGGGGAAATCTAAAATACTAGGAAACTAGGAAAAGAGGGAAACACAAAAGAAAAAGGAAACAAAAGGGAAAAAGTGGAAAGTCAAACTTAGTAAAGTATCTACCATTTAAGAGCTTTCTAATTTAAACTGAACTAGCAAATTAATAGTGGGGAAAATCATTAAAACCTGTAAGAGAATTTGGGGATACCTAGGAGTTATTCTAGGAGTAACTCTGTGTGGGTGAGGGAAATAAAGATAATTAATTAATTAAAGAAATTAATTTATGGAGGAATGAAGGGGATGGGTGACACTTGTATGGGGAGGAATTTTTAGGAATTAAATTGTAAAACCTTAACTAAATGATATTTTTGGAAAGTAAGGAACCACAAAACTCTATATAATGAAGGGAGGTGATGGAGGTTGGAGCTCCTCTGTTTGTGTAACGTTACGTTGTAGAATTATCTGCTTGATTGACTTAACTTGTGGGAGTTGGGATACCCAACTCGGTGAGGAGTGGTAGCTTGGCCTTGCAAGGCAAGATGGGAGCTAGTCGAATTCTCTTGATAGTGTGTGTGTGGCCCCTTTGCGGCTCGAGGGGCTAAGGGGGAAGAAGAGTACCCCTAGCATTGTCTGGGAGGTACCGGTGAAGTCTCGCCGGTCGGTAGGCGGGAGTTGCACGGAGCGTGTAGGACGTCATTCAGAGTGAGCGATCAGGCAACGATATTCTCTCTTCATTTGTGTATGATATATTGTATTAGGAATTATTCTTTTATCTACGTATTTAGTGGAGCAGTAAACTGATTTATTTTTAAATTTGATGACTGCAACTTTTCTTAGCCTAGCTCGATGATTGTTGACTCCTATGGACTTTGTTTCCCTGCATGTCTTGGCCACATTGTGGTGTTGATTGTGATCCTTATGGTTGTTTTTCCTTCGTCCTTAGCTCGCCAGTCATCGCCTGAGCAGTTGGCTAGGAGCCTGATCTACAGTCGTCGCCTCGGCGTTGAAAGACCTATGGATCTTAACGCCCTGCTTTTCTGTGCAAGGATGATGAGCGAAGGACGAACCTATCAACCGTCTACCTCTATTGTTGTCCTTGGCTGAAGGTTCACCTTGTGCCCCGATGCGTTCATTTAACCCTACAATTTATTGACTGATGGTGAAATTTTATCTTTTTCTTGTCTGCGTTTTTCCCTTGTTACTCTCGCGATTTTCCCCTTTTGACGGTAATGTTGTGTTTTAAGACTGCGATTTTAATAACCACTTAGCTTTAGAGTAACCATTACTTTATCTATTGGCTACAAAGAACTCGACAATGAAATGGGGGGCAGCGAATTACAAACCATTTACATGACATTTTACTGATGTATATTCTCTGTGTGTGTATCATCGAGCTGTAGATAGATTACGTTTTTGTTTTTCTATGATATTGAATCGAACCAGAGTGTCTTATTTTATATTGAATGGTCTGTCTTCTCTTTACATCTTACAGATAATCGTTTTTATTCCTTTATTTTCTGGGATGTTTTGTACAACGATTCTGCCTAATTATTAATGACAACAATGTAATTTCTTTCTAATGTGTTGGTACAATGATTTGTGTATTTATTAATGACAGTTATAAATTATTTTTGGATTGTGTTGAATGTTTTTTTTTTCATAGTGGTTTCTAAGTAGGGTGCAACATCATTGGAATTGTTTATTTTAGCCTGTGATTTTCTTTACATTCTTATGATTCTTGTGAATGGCGTTTTACCTGCGAGAATGGCGATTCCCTGCATTTTAATGAAATGCCCGCTAAGTTTCGATGAATTGAACCTGCGTTGATGAAAGGACCTCTACGTCTTGGTGAAATGACCTCTGCGATCTTATAGATTAAATGAAAGCTTATTCTCTATGTATTAGATTTACTTTTGGTGAAGTTACATACCCTGTAATAAGTTGCCTACAATGATTGTGAGAGCAACTGTGTTCTGGGAAGGTGATACTACGTTGTGTGCTAGTTGTTGGGAGGAACGTTGGGCATGACAAAGACCTCTATATATATTGATGTTGTTGTATAATTCCATTTAACCTGATCGCCATTTTTTTGTTTAAGACCACGAACTTACTAGATCAAAATATTATTACTTGTTACTGTGGTATTATAGTCATGACAGTGAATTTATTTTAAAACTTGACAACTACTGGATTGGTTGGGACAACAATCTGTACGTATACCTTGGACCCGCTACTTTTATGTATTGGTGACAGTGATGGTCACGACTCATGAGGTGCAATAAAATTTATTTTAACCCGGTTTCATTTTTAAGCAGCTATTAAATCCTTACTCTTGGTCAGTTCCCTTCTAATATTTAAATCCATCCAATGGATAGTTGCTGGAATTTTTTTACTGCACCTAATGTTTTCGATAGGCGGCGAAAATAGGTTGATAGCGATACCTTTCTTCTTTGAAACTTGGCAATTTTCCAGTTGTATAGCCATTTCTTCAGTTGCTTGACATCTTGATCCACTATATCATTCCCTGCATTTTTCCTCTGAAGCATTTTCACTGACGTCGGTTTACCCTGCGAAATTACCTGTGACCTTTCGATTTGTTGACTGCAATTATAGTGTGATTTGTTATGTTTATTTCTCCTCGTTATTTCCTGTCTCTTGAATACGTAGTCTCTAATATTCGCATTGTGAATTGCACACCCTTGAGATTAGTAGCTTATATTGCATGAAAATATTGAATTTCTCCTTAGGGTTTCTGGAATGAGCATGTAACTTGAGTGTTAGTTGCCTTCATTTTCGGGCAACGAATGTTAAACTTGACTGCGCCCTTTTTCTTTTGGGGTTACATTTGTTAATAATTCAGTATCAACGAATATCACTCTTTGGGTACTTGAAGCCCTTGTTTAATTGAAATTTGACATATTGTCATAATATGATCCTAAGTATAATAATGTTACAATTTAATGCTCTACCTTTGATGTAATCATTTAATCTCTCTTAAAAGAAAAATGTTTAACCTTTGAGTCTTTGAGATTAAAGAGAATATCTTGTCTAGTGAGGGATACCCACTCTAGTTGGTGGAATCCTTCATTTTTAGTCTAAAGAAGGGAGGCTATCAACATCCTATGGATTCCTTATATATTCCTTCCATAGGAACACCTTGAGGATTAATAGGAGTATCCGCATTAGAGTTTATTTAAAATCCTTTAAAAGGACGGTGAACCTTAGTGCTCAGAATCTCTGGATACAAAATTTTCCTTTAGATGATTTTCCCTTGGAGAAATCATGGTTGTTTCGAGCCTTGGTTTGTGTATGTTTTTGAGAAACAAAAAGGGATTAAAGAAAAGAAACCTTTTGAATCCCTTGAGGCCTTAACTTGTCTCTTTAATGATATTAATAATCTCTTTTGGGTGTAGTTGGGATGGTTTTGAGGAATGTTGTGGTCCTTCCCACTCGCATTTCATTTCTTATTGATATGAATAAAACTCTTAATTGAATAACAAGGTAACTGTTAATTCTGAATTAACGAAAAAAAATAAAAATTGCTTCGCTTGTTGTCGTAACGATGGGGACGTAACATATGGTATCAGAGTGGGTTCAATCCATGACTTGGGATCGCTATGGATTTCGTTGATATGATTTGATTATAATGTTGCTAATTGAGTTGAATGGTATTTGTGTAGGTAATCATGGTTAGAGGACGCCGCGGAGGTAGACGACAGGGTGCTAGGGGAGGAGGCATGATGCCTCCAGTAGCAACCATGCCTGAGGGGTCTAACCCCCAGGGAGATGAAAAGGTTGTCGGGCAGGAGTAGATAGCAGTTGGTGATGTGGTCGGAATGATGAGATATTTTCAGCGCATGTCTGAGGCACTGATCAGCCGTTTGGACAGAGATGAGGCCAGGGTGCCGACACCCACTGAGGGTCCACCACGCACTTTGGTCGGTACTGGTAGCATTCATTGTGAACTTGAGAAGATCAATTTTCTTGAGTTCTTTGGTGCCCCGTATGGCACATCCGCCGAGGCATGGTTGGAGAATATGGCGATGTGCTTTTCACTTCACGATTATACCTCCAACATGAAGGTCCACATGGTGGTCTTCCAACTAAAAGGAAGTGCTCTTCTATGGTGGAAGACGCTCCTACCACAACTGAACATGGCCGTCAAAGACGTGTCATGGGAACTGTTCGAGGAATGGTTCCGAGAGAGATACCTATCAGAGGAATTCATTGAGCATTAGCTCAATGAGTTCAACACCTTACAATAGGGCGGTCGTACGGTGCTCGAGTACAAGGCCCATTTTATAGAGCTTCTCTGGTATGCTCCACATCTTAACACTGAGAAACTTAAGGTCAACAGGTTTGTGTTCAGCCTTAACGGAAATTTACATGCAAAGGTTAGGATTTTGATGCCTCAAACCTTGCATGATGCCATCCAGAAGGCCCTCATAACAGAGGATGAGCTTATCAGCGGGGGTCAGACCAAGACTCCAGAAAGACCAACAGGGCAGGTGTCATCTGGTGCACAGCAGCATCAAACACCAGCTAGACATACGCCATGGTATCATGGCTTCCAGAGGGGATCCACTTTCACTACACCTCGACGACTGATGCCTCAGTAGCGAACACCTTATCGGGGACCACAACATTAGTAGCAACAGTTTAGGCCTATTCAGTAGAATAGACCAAGATTCTAGGCGAGTGGGCCATCATCTTCTACTTCAGGTACTAGGACTACTCGACCAAAGAAGGGGTGTTGGACGTGTGGGGAGCCACACTACCAGCGCGACTACCCTATGGAGAGGACCAGAGCATCTGGATCAGCTGGACCCACTACAGTGGTAGATATGGGAAAGGCCCATCAGATTTATGTAGCAGTGAATAACTGTTAGGCAGAGAATCAGTCAACTGTGCTAGAGAGGACAGGTATCGTCGCTGACTAGAACCTTAGTATTTTGATAGATCCTGGTTCTACCGAGAGTTTCATTTATGGTGCAGTGCTAAAAAGCATTAAGGTAAAGGCAGTCGAACAAGATGAGTTTAGCTTCGTAGATATGGCCTCGGGAGCCAAGCAAAGGGATGGAGGAAAGGTTATGGGTTGTATCCTTAACCTGGGAGAGTTTTTCACCAAGGTCGACCTGTACGTCATGATCTTAGGATCTTATGACATCATGATTGGTATGGACTGGTTGGAATCACATAAGGTGATACTCAACTGTAAGATGAAATGGTTGAGCTTGGTCAATGACGAGGGACAAAGACGTGTGATTGTAGGTCGAAACCAAGGAGTTTCCCTGAGGTTCATTTCTTCCTTGCAGCTTCGGAAGAGCATCCGCAAGGGATGTAAGCTTTATGCGATCCTTGCATTAAACAAGAAGGGAGTAGCGAAAGGTCTAGGAACACCTTCCGGTGGTGAGAGAGTTTGTAGACGTCTTTCCGAAGGAGTTACCTAGGATTCTGCCAGAGAGGGAATTGGATTTTACCATAGACCTAAAACTGGGGACTGAACCGATAGCAAGAATGCCTTATCAGATGTCGACCCCAGAGTTACAAGAGTTGAGAATGCAACTGAAGGAATTGCTAGACATGGGACTAATATGTCCTAGTGTGTCACCGTGGGGTGCACCTGTTATTTTCATACGAAATAAGGATAGGTCATGGAGGCTCTAAATTGACTACCATCAATTGAACAAAGCCACGATCAAGAATCAATATCCATTGCCGAGGATTGATGATCCGTTCGACCAAATTAAGGGCGCGATGGTGTTCTCCAATATCAATTTGTGATCAGGGTATCACCAGTTATGGATCAAGGAGGATGACGTCCCTAATACCACCTTTAAGACAAGGTTTGGACATTACGAGTTTACTATTTTACCATTTGGACTGACAAATGCCCTAGGGGTATTTATGAGTTTGATGAACAAGGTGTTCCGCGAGTACTTGGACAAGTTCATCCAAGTATTCATTGATGATATTTTAATTTACTCTTGGACGATAGAGGAGCATTAAGAGCACTTGTGCTTGCTACTACAGTGTCTGCGAGAGCACAAATTGTATGGGAATTTGTCCAAATGCTCTTTTTCTCAATCGAAGATTCACTACTTAGGGCATATCATCTTCGACGAAGGCATCATCGTGGATCCAGCCAAGGTTGAGGATATTATGGAATAGCCTGCACCGACGAATGTCCCGGAAGTGTGTAGCTTCATGGGTTTAGCAGGATACTATCGACAGTTCATCGAGGGATTTTCGAAGATAGAAAATCTGATGATGAAATTGCAAAATAAAAACAAGAATTTTGTTTGGACGGAGAAATGCGCGAAAGCATTTCATAGGTTCAAGAAGTTGTTGATAACAACACCGATACTAAAGGTCCCTGACATGGACGCAAACTTCTTGGTATGCACTGACGCATCCAAGGAAGGCTTAGGCAGAGTCTTGATGCAAGATGGATGAGTGATCACTTACATCTCGAGGAAACTGAGAAGGCATGAGGAGAACTACATGATGCATGATTTGGAGTTGTTAGCCATTGTATATGCCTTGAAGGTTTGGAGACACTACCTTGTTGGACGAAAATTCGAACTAAAGACTGGCCACTATGGACTACAACACATCTTTATGCAAAGCGACCTGAACGCGTGACAACGACGTTGGTCGGAATTGCTTAGCAAGTACAACTTCGAGATTACTTACATAAAAGGAATAGTGAACCAAGTGGTAGATGCATTGAGTCAAAGACCACACATCTTTTTAGTGCTGCCTCTTCAGACGAATCTACATGAAAAGATTCTAACTTTACAACATGACGATGACTGGTACAAAGAGTTCGAGGGTTTTATCGGAAAAAACACAATGATGGTACCAAGATTTGAAGGACTTTCGTTTGATGACGATGGTTTATTGAGGTTTAAAAATCGGATTTATGTACCACCGAACGACGAGTTGAGGAGCTTGATCCTAAGCGAGGCTCATAGGGCAGTTTACATGGCTCACCCAAGAGTCACGAAGATGAGGGTAGACCTTAAACCCTTATTCTTCTGGAAGGGAATGAAGGCAGACATAGTCAACTATGTGGCCAGATGTCTAGAATGTCAGCAGGTAAAGGCTGAACATAGACACCCAACAGGATTACTACAACCACACGCTATTCCAGAATCGAAATGGGAGGTTATTTCGATGGATTTTATTGTTGGATTGCCACTGACGGCAAGGAGACATGACTTGATTTTCGTAGTAGTAGACACTCTGACTAAGAGTGCTCACTTTATTCCTGTGCGTATGACGTATTAGGCACCTAACATAGCTAGAGTTTTCATCAGTGATATTGTGAGTTTGCATGGCGTACCTAAGAGGATTATATCCGATCAAGGATCGGTGTTTACTGGACGATTTTGGACAAGTTTCCAAGAGGCCTTGGGAACCCAACTTAAATTTAGTACTGTGTATCACCTGGAGATTGATGGGCAGACCGAACGAATGAACCAAAACTTGGAGGACATGTTGCACATGTACGTGATGGACCAACAAAGGTGTTGGGAAGAATTCTTGCCACTGGTGGAGTTCGCTTACAACAACAGTTACCAGAGCACCATTAAGATGGCGCCTTTCGAGTTTCTTTACGGGTGATCATGTCAGACACCTTTGAGTTGGGATCGGCTTGAGGATAGGGTCCTGGTGGGACCAGAGGTGATCCAAGAAATGGAAGAGAAAATGCAAACAATAAGACAAAGGATTAAAGAAGCACAGGATCAACATAAGAGTTATTCCGATGCGCACCATGTTGACTGTAGTTACGAGGTCGGCGATCGAGTCTTCTTGTGGGTTAAACTGCATAAGAGTTTAATTAAGTTTGGAAAGGGAGATAAACTCTTTCCTAGCTTCATGGGACCTTTCAAGATTGTGGAGAGAAAGGGGCCCATGGCCTGTCGACTAGCCTTGCCCAATTCTTTGAGGCGTATGCATGATGTATTTCATGTATCTGTTTTGAGACATTATATTAGTGATCCTACACATGTTATTGACATGCGTTCCTTGCAGGTATCAGACGAGGGGGTTCTCACAACTAAGACGATCCACATCTTGGATCATCGCGTTCGACAGCTACGGTGTCGAACAATAGAGAAGGTCAAGTTCCAGTGGGACAACGATAGTCCTCACTTGACGACCTGGGAGGACGCATACGATATGCACCAGCAGTTTCCATTTTTGTTTGATAGATAGACATATGATACTGTGATACACTTTATTTCGACATTTATACTGTGAAACTTTGGGACAAAGTTTAGACCAAGAGGGGGTGTATGTAACATCCCTCTTTTGGGCACTGAGAAAACTTATTCTTTGAGGACACTTGCTCGCAAGTGATTTAGATTTTATGTTATTAAAACATTTCTTTTGATTATGAGGCGTTATGGGTTGATGACTTCTCGTTTTACTGCATTGACATAGACAGGTGTTATTGACTCGGTTTTACTGAGTGTGAAGGATCATGGACCTCGAGGATGCAAAGGCATTGATGGAACCCCTTGGACTCCGGATCGAGTTGGGGAGTGTACCATTGGGGTTTGATTATATTGTTGTGATATTGGTGCATTTGATTAGATAATATGATAAGGATATGTTTTGACATGATTTGTTGATGATGCAGGCTGATGATAGCTTGCCGACCAGACTCACATGTGGAGTAAAGGGGTCATGCACGACCACCAGAGATGTTGAGGGAGAGGTGTGGACAACAGCCCTTCCACAACCTACTAGCACTCCCGTCGTGGCTTGAACTGTAGGTTAACATTTACCTAGTTCGAGGGGACCCACGATGTCATGAGGGCAGACTGCGACAATTGTTCACGATGATTCTAAGGGGCATGCAATAATGCTGGGGCCTTATTCCTTAGAGGCCCTTAGTCTCCCACAAGTTCACCTGGAGGAGTATTGACTCCAGGGGTTTTTAATGTCTACCAAGTCAGTCAAGAGGCAAGTGGCACCCTTGGAGCATGTGGTGCATCCTGAAGGGCACATTGTGCAAGAAAAATTGAGATAGGCGAGTGGCACCCTTGGAGCACATAGTGTGTCCTGAAGGGCACATCGCACAAGGGAAACAGATTAAGGTGAGTGGCACCCTTGGAGCACCTAGTGCATCCTGAAGGGCAAGTCACATTGTTGATA
>JASDQU010240735.1:124066-141045 GCA_032191745.1 Picea mariana
CAATGCCCTTCTTTTCTATGTGTGGATGATGAGTAAACGACGTTCATGTCAGTCGTCTACCTCCGTTATTGTCCTTGGTTGATTGTTTGACTTGCACCATCTAGCAAAGACCTCTGCGTATGGATTATCTTGCATCCTTGTTGTTTTTTTTCTCTGCGCCTTGACTGATAGAATCAGTGGAAAGTCAAACTTAGTAAAGTATCTACCATTTAAGAGCTTTCTAATTTAAACTGAACTAGCAAATTAATAGTGGGGAAATTCAGCGTTAATAGACCTATGGATCTCAATGCCCTTCTTTTCTATGTGTGGATGATGAGTAAACGACGTTCATGTCAGTCGTCTACCTCCGTTATTGTCCTTGGTTGATTGTTTGACTTGCACCATCTAGCAAAGACCTCTGCGTATGGATTATCTTGCATCCTTGTTGTTTTTTTTCTCTGCGCCTTGACTGATAGAATCCCTGCGATCATTTCAATGAGTTTTCCCATTGGATCCTTGCATTTCTCTTACTGCTATCTGCATTTTTATATTTAGTATTTTGGCAATGGAAAAACAAATTTATTTCATGTCTACATTTTTTTATTGGTATCCTGGAATGGAAAAACGTTTTTATTTGTTATCATGTCTACGTTGTATTAGTATTCTGGCAATGGAAAAATGATTTGATTCCTTGTCTGCATTTTTATATTTGGTATTCTGGCAATGGAAAAATGAATTGATTTCATGTCTGCATTTCTGTATTGGTCTCCTCGAATGGAAAAACGTTTTTATTTGTTATTCCTGTCTGTGTTGTATTAGTATTTTGGCAATGGAAAAAGAATTTTATTCCCTGTCTGCATTTTCATATCTAGTATCTTGGAAATGGAAAAAATTTTTTGTGTTATTCATGTCTGCATTATATTTGTATCCTGGCAATGAAAACAAGAAATCATTTCCCCTGTCTACATTTTTATAATTGGCATCCTGGTAAGGGAAGGACGTTTGGTCATTCCTGTATGTGTTGCATTTGGCATCCGGGCAATGAAAAAGGGAAGTCACGATTTTCCATTTAAAAAGTGTTTGAATTTGCTGTAAATGCCCACGGATTTGATAATAAAACGAATGGCTGAATTTGCTGAAAACACCCACGAATTTGTTGTTAAATCTATTGACTGAGTTGTTGTTAAATGCCCATGATTTTCTATAAAAGGTATACCACGTTTTTCTGGTGTGCTAGTACAACCAAATGATTATTATTTAATGATAGAAAAAAAAATGTGGTTTCTTTTTGGTGTGTTCTGGCACAGTGATTTTCTTTTTAAATGATGATTGTGTTGTTGCCTTAATTGACCACAATTTTGCCCTTGAAATTGTCACTGAATTTGCTGTAAATGACCACGATTTTTCCATGTAACTGTGACTGCGTTTTTCCCTTAAATGATGGACTATAGTTGTTGTTTATTGGACACATTTTCTATTAAAATATTGATTGATCTTTTCCCTTGAATGGACATGAAATTGCCGTAAATGTCGACTGCGTTTTGGTTGTTGAATGGCCATGAGTTGATCCTTCTGCAATTTGTATTGATTTTTTTATTATTATTCTCCTTCAAATTGAGTGTTTACCTAGTGTTCTCACTGCCAAACATTAATTTCTACAGTGAGGTTACTGGTCATGTTAATTGCCAGGCTAATTTCTAGAGCAATGTCAAAGGACAACAGTTTCCTTCTTAATATTAATTTCCACAACGATGTTAATAGTCATTAGTTCCCTTCTTAATGTTATAGACAACTAGTTATTTTTGGTATGGTTATCTTAGATAGACAACATGTGTAATTCAATTGATTACAAGTGTGATATTGTAGCATTTTACATTAATGTGGCTAATGTAGTTATATATTGTCATTTGATAGTTAGATGGTAATTTTGGGGATTACTTAGAATTACCCTTTTAGATGGTGATTAATGGTTAAATGAGTTTAGGAGTATTGACCAAATTATAGATTAATCTTGCTAAATTAAATTGTAGTTAATGATTAAATCATAATGCAACATTGCTGAACTGATTCGTAATTGAGGTTATTTCGATTGAAATTAATGCTTGATTGTATTGTAGAATTGTCGATTGATTCGAAGGTGATGTTATTTAGACTGAAAGTAACAAATATCATGAAAATTAGAATGGACGATTGGATTGTATTGATTGTTAATCCATTGATAAGTTAAAGACTAAATTATAATTTAGACCTGCTAAATTTCGATGGATACTCAATGTCAAAGACAATTTGTAACTGTTGACTAATTTAGACTTGATGAATGGGTCCGGTGGTTGACGAAGCCATGACTTCCCTGGTATTCATCCTCTTGTGTCTCGTCGACCTTTTGTGTGGGGTGTGGGTATAGTCTCCCTATCACTATTCAGCTCTTAGCGCGTTGGCGTTTTCTAGAGTCCTTGGTCCAGATAGTATGTGTTGTGCTAAGGTTATTGATGCGTCTATCACCTGGGGATGACATGAATCCTGATGAGGGGATCATGGCACACCCTATTTGGAGAGCGATGAATGATAACTTGGCCAGATTCGGCGCCTTTCGTGTGAGTGTTGTCAAGCGTTGTAAGTTTTTTTTTTGCACATGAGTTGAATGCCTTCAAGAGTTTGTTTCATGTGCCTTGAGGTTCTAGTCTTGTTCATCAAGGTGGTTGTGTCAGGAAGGGGATGTTGTCCTTTGTCTTGTAGGCGTGGTCCTGTTGTGTCGGGCGGGTAGTCGTTTCTCCTTGTTTTTCTACGCATGTTTCACCCAGTTGCCTTTATGCCTATGTGTGGAATCTTAACTTCCTGTTGCCTGGACTACATGCTTGCGTTCGTCATTAGTGGTGTGGTTAACTATTGTTGTCATCACCTTCTTGCATAAAAAATAAATAAATAAATAAATAAAATTGCACTTCTGCTTCACTTGTAGTCATAACGAAGGAGCCGTTACATATGGTATTAGAGTGGGTTCAACCCTGTGACTGTGGATCACCAGACTTTCCACTACAGTAAACCCATGAATATTAACCCTTTTATTAATTAAAAACCTTAACATATCCTTGTGGTGATCTCATTTAGAGGACGCCTCAGAGGTTCGCAACGTGGTGCTGTGGAAGGAGGTGTGACGCCTATAGAAGTTCCCGCACCCTCAAAGTCGAACCCCCAAGGGGAGGAACAAGTCCTTGGGTTGGATTCACTTGTTGTAAGGGATGATGATGGTCTGAAAATGCCCTTCCAGGTATTGACAAAGGGCCTTGATTCATCATCGGTACTGAGATGAGGCTGGGGCACCTGTACCCCTAAGGGTCCACAGTGCACCCTAGATAGTACCGTTAGCATCCATCGAGAACTCGAGAGAGTTGAGTTCTTGAGCCCATGAGTGTCGCAGATGGCTGTTCCATCGAAGCATGGTTGTAGAGAAAGGTGTTGTGATTCATGCTTCACGATTATGACCTCGAGCATGAAGGTCTTGATGGTGGTCTTTCAACTGAAGGGGAGCGCTCTTTTATGGTAGACAATTCTCATGCCACTTTTGAATGTGGTCATCGATGACATGTCATGGGAACTGTTCAAGGGATGGTTACAGAAGAGGTATATTTCTAAGGAATTCATTGAGCGTCAGTCGGACCCACTACCATGGGAGTTTGGGCAAGGCCCATCGGATTCATGCAGTGGTGAATAACCGCTAGGCAGAGCACTAGTCAACTGTGCTCAAGACGTCAGGTACTGTTGCTGACTAGACCCTTAGTATTTTGATAGATCCCGGGGCTACCGAGAGTTTCATTTATGGTGCAATGTTAAAAAGGATTAAGGTAAAGTCAGTTGAACAAGATGATTTTAGCTTCATAGAGAGGGATTCAGGAGCCAAACAAAAGGTTGGAGGAAGGGTTATGGGTTATACCCTTAACTTGGGAGAGTTTGTCACCAAGGACAACCTGCACGTCACGATATTAGGATCTTATGATGTCATTATCGGTATGGACTGGTTGGAATCACATGAGGCGATACTCAACTGTAAGACGAAATGGTTGAGCTTGGTCGATGATGAGGGACAAATATGTGTGATTGTAGGACGGAACCAGGGAGTTTCCATGAGGTTCATCTCTTCCTTACAACTACGGAAGAGAATGCACAAGGGATGTAAGATTTATGTGATCCTTACATAAAACAAGAAGGGAGTAGCGGAAGGTCTAGAAAACCTTCCTATGGTGAGAGAGTTTGCAGACGTCTTCCCAGAGGAGTTACCTAGGATGTTGTCGGAGAGGGAATTGGAGTTTACTATAGACCTAAAATCGGGAACTGAACCGATAGCTAGAATGCCTTATCGAATGTCGACCCCGGAGTTACAGGAGTTGAGAATGCAACTGAAAGAATTGTTGGACCTAGGACTGATACGTCCAAGTGTGTCACCATGGGGTGCGCCTATTGTTTTAATATGAAAAAAGGATGGGTCATGGAGGCTCTGCATTGACTACTGTCAATTAAACAAGGCAATGATCAAGAATCAATATCCGTTGTCGAGGATTGATGATCTGTTCGATCAATTGAAGGGTGCCGCGGTGTTCTCAAAAATTGATTTGTGATCAGGGTATCACCAGTTACAGATCAAGGAGGATGAAGTCCCTAAGACCACCATTAAGACGAGGTTTGGACATTACGAGTTTATTGTTTTACCATTTGAACTGACAAATGCCCCAAGGGATCTTATGAGTTTGATGAACGGGGTGTTTCACGAGTACTTGGACAAGTTCGTCTAAGTATTCATTAACGATATTTTGATTTACTCCCGGACAATGGAGGAGTATGATGAGAACTTGCGCTTGGTACTACAGTGTCTGCCAAAGCACAAATTGTATGGGAAGTTGTCCAAATGCTCTTTTTATCAATCAAAGATTCACTACTTAGGGAATGTCATCTCCGACGAAGGTATCGTCGTGGTTCTAGTGAAGGTCGAGGATATTATGGAATGGCCTACATTGACGAACATCCCATAAGTACGTAGCTTCATGGGTTTAACAAGATATTATCGGCAGTTCGTCGAGGGATTTTCGAAGATAGCCAATCCGATCACGGAATTGCAGAAGAAGAACAAGAAGTTTGTTTGGACCTAGAAATGCGTGGTAGCATTTCGAAGGGTCAAGGAGTTGTTGAAAACAACACCGATACTAAATATACCTAACATGGACGCAGAATTCTTGGTATGCACTGACGCATCCAAGGAAGGCTTAGGCGAATTCTTAATGCAAGATGGACGAGTGATCACTTACATCTTGAGGAAACTGAGAAGGCATGAGGAGAACTACGCGACATATGATTTGGAGTTGTTAGCCATCATATATGCCTTGAAGGTTTGGAGACACTACCTTGTTGGACGGAAATTTGAACTAAAGACTGACCACTGGGGGCTACAACACATCTTTATGCAAAGCGACCTAAATGTGCAACAACGACATTGGTCGAAATTTCTTAGCGAGTATGACTTCGAGATTATTTACATAAAAGGAATAGTGAACTGAGCGGCAGATGCATTGAGTCGGAGACCACACATATTTTCGATGTTGCCTCTTTAGACGAATCTATGTGAAAATATTCTAACTTTACAGTGTGACGATGACTGGTACAAAGAGGTCGAGGGTTTTATAGGACAAAACACAATGATGGTACCAAGATTTGAAGGATTTTCATTTGATGACGATGGTTTATTGAGGTTTAAAAATTGGATTTACATACCACTGAATGACGAGTTGAGGAGCTTGATCCTAAGTGAGGCTCATAGAGCAGTTTACATGGCTCACCTGGGAGTCACGAAGATGAGGGAAAACCTTAAACCCTTATTCTTCTGGAAGGGAATGAAGGCAGACATAGTAAACTATGTGGCCAGATGTCTAGAATGTCAATAGGTAAAGGTTGAACATAGACATCCAGCAAGATTAATACAACCACACGCTATTCCAAAATCAAAATGGGAGGTTATTTCGATGGATTTTATTATTGGATTGCCACTGACGGCAAGGAGACACGACTCAATTTTCGTAGTAGTAGACACTCTAACGAAGAGTGCTCACTTTATTCCTATGGGTACAATGTATCAGGCACCTGACATAGCTAGAGTTTTCATCAGTGAGATTGTGAGGCCGCATGGCATGCCTAAGAGGATTATATCCGATCGAGGATCGATGTTTACTGGACGATTTTGGATGAGTTTCCAAGAGGCCTTGGGAACCCAACTTAACTTCAGTACAACATATCAACCGGAGACTAACGGGAAGACCGAACAAATGAACCAGACCTTAGAGGACATGTTGCACATGTACGTGATGGACCAACAAAAGCGTTAGGAAGAATTCTTTCCACTGGTGGAATTCGCTTATAACAACAGTTACCAAGGCACCATTAAGATGGTGCGTTTCGAGTTTCTTTATGGGCGACCGTGTCAGACGCCTTTGAGTTGGGATCGGCTTGAGGATAGGGTCCTGGTGGGACCAGAAGTGATCCAAGAAATGGAGGAGAAAATGCAAACAATAAGACAAAGGATTAAATAAGTGCAGGATCGACATAAGAGTTATGTCAATGCGCACCATGTCGACCATAATTATGATGTGGCGATCGAGTATTCTTGCGGATGAAACCACATAAGAGTTTGATCCAGTTGGAAAAAGGGGCTAAAATATCTCCTAGGTTCATGGTAACCTACGAGATTGTGGAAAGGAGAGGCTCGTGACCTATTGACTAGCCTGGCCTGATTCTTCAGACGTTTTGCATGATGTATTTCACGTCTATGGTTGAGACATTTTGATTAGTAATCCTACACATGTTTTGACTTGAGCACCTAGCGAGTGTCGGATGAGGGGCCACTCACGGCTGAGTCGATCCGCATCCTAGATCATTGCATTTGACAACTATGATGTCGAATAGTAGATTAGGTCAAGGTCCAGTGGGACAATTATAGTCCGCACTTGGCGACCTGGGAGGACGCATATGATATGCGCCAACAGTTTCCATTTTTGTTTGATAGATAGACTTATGATACTGTGATACACATTATTTCGACACTTATACTATGAAACTTTGGGACGAATTTTAGAACAAGAGGGGGTGTATGTAACATCCTGCTCTTGCGCACTGAGCGAACTTATTCTTTGAGGACACTTGCTCACAAGTGATCTGGATTATTATGCTATTAAAACATTGATTTTGATTATGAGGCGTTATGGGTTGTTGACATGTTATTTTACTGCATTGACATAGACAGGTGCTATTGATTTGGTTTTACTGAGTGTGCAAGATTTTGGACCTCGAGGATGTAGAGGCATCAATGAAACCAATTTGACTCTGGATCGAGTCGGGGAGTGAACCATTGGGGTTTGATGGTTTTATATGTGATATTAGTGCATCTGATTAGAGGATATGATTATGGATATATTTTTGACATGATTCGTTGATGATGCAGGGTGACGAGAGATTGTCGACCAGACTCACATGTGGAGTAGAGGGGTCATACATGACTACCAAAGATGTTGAGGGAGAGGTGTGGACAGCAGCCCTGCCACAGCCTACTAGCACTCCCGTCATGCCTTGAACTGTAGGTTAACATTTACCTAGTTTGAGAGGACCCACGATGCCATGAGAGCAGACTGTGACAGTCGCTCACGATGATTCTAAGGTGTGTGAAATAAGGCGGGGGACTTATTCCTTAGAGGCCCTTAGTCTCCTACAAGTTCACCTGGTGGAGTATTGACTCCAGGGGTTTTTGATGTCTACCAAGTCAGTCAAGAGGTGAGTGGTACCCTTGGAGCACGTGGTGCGTCCTAAAGGGCACATCATGCAAGAAAAATGGAAAGAGGCAAGTGACACCCTTGGAGCACGTAGTGCGTCCTGAAGGGAACGCCGCGCAAGAGTGTAACATCCCGCTATGGCACACTGAGCGAACTTATTCTTTGAGGACACTTGCTTTCCAGTGATCCGGATTATTATGCTTTTAAAACATTTGATTTTGATTATGAGGCGTTATGGGTTGATGACATGTTGTTTTACTGCATTGGCATAGACAGGTGCTATTGACTCGGTTTTACTGAGTGTGTAGGATTTTGGACCTCGAGGATGTAGAGGCATCGAATGAACTCCTTGGACTCCAGATTGAGTTAGGGAGTGTACCATTGGGTAATTAATTGTTTTATTATTTTTGATATATTAATTAAATGAGAAAAGGGAAAAAGGGTTAATTTCCACACCTGCCTTTTTGAGTTCTAATTAAAAAGGGGAAAGAGGGAAAATCTAAAATATTAGGAAACTAGGAAAAGAGTTAAACATCAAAAGGGGAAAAGGGGGAACATAAGGGAAAAAGTGGAAAGTCAAACTTAGTAAAATATCTACCATTTATGAGCTTTCTAATTTAAACTGAACTAGCAATTTTATAATAGGGAAAGCCATTAAAACATGTAAGAGAATTTGGGGACACCTAGGAGTGATTCTAGGAGTAACTCTAGGTGGGTGAGGGAAATAAAGATAATTAATTAATTAAAGAAATTAGTTTATGGAGGAATGAAGGGGATGGGTGACACTTGTACGGGGAGGAATTTCTAGGAATTAAATTTTAAAAACTTAATTAAACGAGATTTTAGGAAAGTAAGGAATCACGAAACTCTATATAATGAAGGGAGGAGATGGAGGTTGCATCTTCTTTGGCTATGTAACGTTACACTGCAGAATTATCCACTTGACTGACTTAACTTGTGGGAGTTGGGATACCCGTCTCGGTGAGGAGTGGTAGCTTGGCCTTGCAAGGCGAGCTAGGAGCTAGTCGAAATCTATGGATAGTGAGTGTGTGGCCCCTTTGTGTCTCGGGGGGCTAAGGGGGAAGAAGAGTACCCCTAGCATTGGCTGGGAGGTACCGGTGAAGTCTTGCTGGTTGGAAAGCAGGAGTTGCACGGAGCGTGTAGGACGTCACTGAGAGAGGGATATCAGGCAACAGTATGCTTTCTTCATTTGTATGGTAAATTGTTTTAGAACTTATGCTTGAATCTGCATTTTTACTTGGGTAAGTGAACTATTTGTCTAGATGGTTTTCTAAAATTTTCTTAGCCTAGCTCGATGATAGATTGACTCCTATGGCTTCATTTCCCTACACGTATTGACCACCTTGCTGTTCTGATTATGACCTTCATGGTTGTTTAGCCTTCGTCCCTAGCTCACCAGTCCTCGCCTGAGCAGTCAGCCAAGAGCCTGATCTACGGTCGTCACCTTAGCGTTAAAATACCTATGGATCTCAACGCCTTGCTTTCCTGTGCGAGGATGATGAGCGAAGGACAAACCTACTAGCCGTCTACCCTTGATGTTTTTCCCTTGCTGATTGTTGATTCCGCCATCTAGCAATGACCTCTGCATGTGGATTATCTTGCGTCCTGGTTGGTTTTCTCTATGCCTTGAATGATAGAACCCTGCAATCATTCCATGACTTTTCCCATTGGATCCTTGTGTTCTCTTATTGTTGTATGAACTGTATTGGGGTTATAGCATTGGAAGCACAAATTGATTCTCTGTCTGCAAATTTTGGGTACTCTGGCAATGAAGAAAAAAAACGCAATGGTTTCATGTTTGCACTTTTTATTATTTTTCGTATTCTGGAAATGGAAAAACAAATTTATTTCATGTCGGCATTTCTGTATTGGTCTCCTGGAATGGAAAACATTTTTGTTTGATTTTCATGTCTGCATTATATTTGTATCCTGGCAATGGAAAAATGAAATCATTTCCCCTATCTGCATTTTTTTATAATTGATATATTGGTAAGGGAAGGGAATTTGGTCATTCTTGTATCCATTGCATTTAGCATGCGGGAAATGAAAAAGGGAAGTCACATTTTTCCATTTAAAAATGTGTATGAATTTCCTATGAATGCCCACGAATTGCAAACTAAATGGTGTTGCGTTTATTCTTATGAATGCTGACGAAATGCAAATTACTTAACACTGCGTTTTTCCGGATTACCAACCACGTTTTTGCCGTTCGAAATGTTGACCATTTTGCCAATTGATTGCCCACGGATTTTTACTATTTAAATGAATGACAGAGTTGCTATAAACGCCCATGAATTGATGCTAAAAAGATTGACTGAATTTGATGTTGCACGCCCTCAAATTGCTATTAAAATGGATGACTCTATCGCTGCCTTAATTGACCATGATCTGGCCTTTAACTGTGACATTGTTTTTCCTTTAGTTGGTGTCTGTGTTTTTCCACCGATTGACCACATCTTGCCATCTAAATTGGAATGCGTTGTTGGGATTGGGCACGAGATGCCACCACTGTGTATTGTGTGTTGCTACAATTTTATTAATTGCCTTTATTACAGTTTTATTACAGTTTTATTAATTGCCTTTATTACAGTTTCATTACAGTTTTATTACAAGTTTTATTAATTGCCTTGTACAGTTTTATTGTCGTTGCTACAGTTTTATTATAGTTAATGATATATTAATTGTCTTGCTACAATTTTATTTATTGTATTGTCAACATTATATGGATTGTTACTGTTCCCTTAATTTCTCTGCCAATGATTTACTAATGGTTATGTTAATTAAAGCATTAATCACATTGTCTTTGTTATCTTACTCGTTATGATAATAGTCATGAGAATGGCCTTGTTATTTCTCTCTTAATTATTTGATAAAAATTATGTCAACTGCCTTGTCATTTTCTATATTAATGGTCAGGTAACAGCTATGCTAATTGCCTTGTTAATGAATACAACGAAGTTAATAGTTAGCAATCTCCTTCTCATTATTATTAAGATAGGTAGTATTGTTGGTTCGGTCAATTTAGATAGACCACATGTCGAGATTTAATTGTTCATCAGTGTTATAATGGTAGTTTTCTACCATAAAATTGTTAATGTTGTTAACTAAGTTGGTGGGCTAGTTGGATGGAGATTTGGATTAATATCCAATTTCCCATTTAGATTGTGATTAATGATTAAATAGTTTAGTAAGTATTGACCCAAGTAGAGGTTAAAATCGCTAAATCAAATTGTGGTCAATGATTGAATTGTGATGCATACTTGCCGAATTGTTTGTAGTCGATGTTATTTATATCGAATTTGATGATTAAATTGTGATGCAGAATTGCTGAACTGATTCATAATTGATGTTATTAATTGAATTTAATGACTAAGGTATAATGTAGAATGGTCGATTGGATTGTATCTAATTTTAATTTGATGTTGAGTTAAAGACCGATTTATAATTTAGACTTGCTAAATTTAGATGGATAATCTATGCCGAAACAATTTGCAACTTGACGTGCCCCATTAGAATGAAACCCATGTTAAGTTAGAATGTGATCGTGGACCGGTTAGCCTAGGTGATTGGTGGGGTAGGGGACGATGTTGTGTGGGCTGGCGTCACCCCTTTGTCTTCATCCTCTTTTGTCTCGTCGACCTTTTGTGTGGGGGTAGGTATAGTCTCCCAGTCACTATTCAGTTTCTAGCGCGTTAGAGTTTTCTAGAGTCCTTAGTCCAGATAGCTTATGTTTCACCAAGGTTATTGACACGTCTAACACCTAGGAACGACATGATTCCTAATGCGGGAATCATGGTGTGCCCTGTGCGATAGCGACGAATGAGACCTTGGCCAGAGTCGGTGCGTTCAATGTGAGTTTGTCGGGTGTTGCAAGTTGCTTGGTGCCTGGGTTGAACACCTTTAGGCATTAGGTAGGTGTGCCTTGATGTTCTCGTCTTGATTGTCTAGGCCATTATGTAGGGATGGGGAGGTTTTCCCTCAGCTTGTAGGCATGGTCGTGTTGTGTCGGATGGGTAGTCGATCCTCCATTTTATTCTATGCATGTTTTTCCCAGTCGCCCTTATGCCTGTGTGTGGGGTCTTAATTGTTGTTTCCTGTTCTACAGGCGTGGTTCTCACCATCAGCTATGTCATCTAGCTATAATCATCGTAGTTCTCTTATTATTGTCAAAAAAGTTTGCACTATTGTTTCACTTGTAGTCGTAACGAAGGGGAATGTTACATATGGTATCAGAGCAGGTTCAACCCTGTGATTGTGGATCACCAGGCTTTCCACTGCAGTAAACCCGTGAGTATTAACCCTTTCATTAAGTAAAAACCTTAACGTGTCCTCGTGGAGATTGCATTTAGAGGGCACCCCTGAGGGTCCACAAGGCACAATAGCTAGTACCGTTAGCTTCCTCCTAGATCTCAAGAGACATGAGTTCTAGCATCCATGGGTGTCATGGATGGTGGTGTCATCGAATCATAGTTGTAGAGAAATGCGTGTGCTTCACACTTCGCATTTATGACCTCCAGCATGAAGGTCCACATGGTGGTATTTCCACTGAAGGGGAGCGCTCTTTATGGTAGAATACGTTCTTGCCCCTTTTGAACCATGCCATCGGTGATGTGTCATGGGAACAGTTCGAGGGATGGTTCCAAGAGAGGTATGTTTCTAAGGAATTCATTGAGTGTCAGCTCAACAAGTTTGATGCCTTGCGACGAGGTAGCCACACGGTGCCTGAGTACGAGGCCCATTTTGGAGCTTCTTCGATATGCTCCACACCAAGTTACCCAAAAACTTAAGATCAAGAAGTTCGAGTTTGGCCTTATTGCTAGAATTCATCTTCTACTTCGGGTACCAGTATTACTAGACCGAAGAAAGTGTGTTGGACATGTGGGGAGCCACACTACCAGTGCGACTGCCCAGTGGAGAGGACTAGAGCATTGGGATCAACTGGACCCACTACTGTGGGAGATATGGGCAAGGCCCATCGTTTTCATGTAGAGGTTCATAACTGCTAGGCAGAGCATTAGTCGACTATGCTCAACATGACAGGTACTGTCGCTAACCAGACCCTTAGTATTTTGATAGATCCTGGTGCTACCGAGAGTTTCATTTTCGGTGCAGCACTAAAAAAGATTAAGGTAGAAGCAGTCGAATAGGATGAGTTTAGCTTCGTAGAGATGGCCTCGGGAGTCAAACAAAAGGTTGGAAGAAAGGTTACAGGCTGTATTCTTAACCTGGGAGAGTTTGTCACAAGGGCCAACCTGTACGTCACGATCTTAGGATCTTATGATGTCGTAATTGGTATGGACTGGTTGGAATCGCATGAGGTGATACCCAACTATAAGATGAAATGGTTGAGCTTAGTAGATGACAAGGGACAGAGACGTGTGATTGTAGGATGGAACCAAGGAGTTTCCCTGAGGTTCATGTCTTCCTTATAGCTATGGAAGAGCATGCGCAAGGGGTGCAATATTTATGCGATCCTTGCGTTAAATGAGAAGGGATTAGAAGAAGGTTTAGAACACCTTTCGGTGGTGAGAGAGTTTGCGGACGTATTTTCGGAGGAGTTACCTGGGATGCCACTAGAGAGGGAATTGGAGTTTACTATAGACCTAAAACTAGGAACATAACTGATAGCTAGAACGCCTTATCGGATGTCAACCCCAGAGTTACAAGAGTTGAGGATGCAACTGAAGGAGTTGTTGGACCTGGGACTGATACGTCCTAGTGTGTCACCGTGGGGTGCACCTCTTATTTTCATATGAAGGAAGGATGGTTGTGGAGGCTCTGCATTGACTACTGTCAATTGAACAAGGCCACGATCAAGAATCAATATTCATTGCCAAGGATTGATGATCTATTTGATCAAATGAAGGGCGCGACGGTGTTCTCAAAGATCGATTTGTGATTAGGGTATCGACATTTATGGATCAAGGAAGATGATGTCCCTAATACTACCTTTAAGACAAGGTTTGGACATTACGAGTTTACTGTGTTACCGTTTGGACTGACAAACGCCCCAGGGGTATTTATGAGTTTGATGAATGGGGTGTTCCGCGAGTACTTGGACAAGTTTGTCCAAGTATTCATTGATGATATTTTGATTTACTCTCGGATGATGGAGGAGCATGATGAGCACTTGCGCTTGGTACTACAGTGTCTGTGAGAGCAAAAATTGTATGGGAAGTTGTCCAAATGCTCATTTTATCAATCGAAGATTCACTACTTAGGGCATGTCATCTCCGGTGAAGCCATAATCGTGGATCCATCCAAGGTCAAGGCTATTATGGAATGGCCTGCGCCGATGAATTTCTCGGAAGTGCGTAGCTTCATGGGTTTAACAGGATACTATCGACGATTCATTGAGGGATTTTCGAAGATAGCAAATTTGATCACGGAATTGCAGAAGAAAAACAAGAAGTTAGTTTGGACCGAGAAATGCACGAAAGCATTTCGGAGGCTCAAGGAGTTGTTGACAACAACACTGATACTAAAGGTCCCAGACATGGATGCGGACTTCTTGGTATGCACTAACACATCCAAGGAAGGCTCAGGCGAAGTCTTGATGCAAGATGGACGAGTGATCGCTTACATTTCGAGGAAACTGAGAAGGCATAAGGAGAACTATGCAATGCACGATTTGGAGTTGTTAGCCATCGTATATGCCTTAAAGGTTTGGAGACACTACCTTGTTGGGAAAAAATTTGAACTAAACACTGACCACTGTGGACTACAACACATCTTTATGCAAAGCGACCTAAATGTGTGACAACGACGTTGGTCGGAATTTCTTAGCGAGTATGAATTCAAGATTACTTACATAAAAGGAACAATGAACCGAGTGGCGAATGCATTGAGTCAGAGACCACACATATTTTCGGTGCTGCCTCTTCAGACGAATCTACGTAAAAAAAGATTCTAACTTTATAGCATGACAACGACTGGTACAAAGAGGTCGAGCATTTTATCGGACAAAACAAAATGATGGTACCACGATTTGAAGGATTTTCTTTTGATAGCGATGGTTTATTGAGGTTTAAAAATTGGATCTACATACCATCGAACAACGAGTTGAGGATGTTGATCCTGAGCGAGGCTCATAGAGAAGTTTACATGGCTCACCCGGGAGTCACGAAGATGAGGGAAGACCTTAAACCCTTATTCTTCTAGAAGGGAATGAAGGAAAACATAGTCAACTATGTGGCCGGATGTCTAGAATGTCAGCAGATAAAGGTTGAACATAGACACCCAGTAGGATTACTACAACCACACGCTATTCTAGAATCTAAATGGGAGGTTATTTCTATAGATTTTATTGTTGGATTTCCACTGATGGCAAGGAGACATGACTTGATTTTCTTAGTAGTAGACACTCTGACGAAGAGTGCTCACTTTGTTCCCGTGCATATGATGTATCAGGCACATGACTTAGCTAGAGTTTTCATCAGTGAGATTGTGAGGCTGCATGGCGTACCTAAGAGGATTATATCTAATCGAGGATCTATGTTTATTGGATGATTTTGGATGAGTTTCTAAGAGGCCTTGGGAACCCAAAATAACTTTAGTACTGTGTATCACCCGGAGACTGACGGGCGGACCGAACGAATGAACCAGACCTTGGAGGACATGTTGCGCATGTACGTGATGGACCAACAAAAGGGTTGGGAAGAATTCTTTCCATGGGTGGAGTTTGCTTACAACAACAGTTACCAGAGCACCATTAAGATGGCGCCTTTCGAGTTTCTCTACGTGCGACCATGTCATACGCCTTTGAGTTGGGATTGGCTAGAGGATAGGGTCCTGGTGGGACCAAAAGTGATCCAAGAAATGGAAGAGAAAATGCAAAATATAAGACAAAGGATCCAGAAAGCACAGGATCGATAGAAGAGTTATGTCAATGTGCATCGTGTCGACCATAGTTACGATGTGGCGATCGAGTATTCTTGTGGCTGAAACTACATAAGAGTTCAATCCAGTTGGAAAAAGGGGCTAAAATTGTCTCCTAGGTTTGTGGTAACCTACGATATTGTGGAAAGTAGAGGCCTGTGGCCGATTGACTAGCCTTTCCCAATTCTTGAGGCATTTGTACAATGTATTGGATGTCTCTATTGAGACTTTATGATTAGTGATCCTTCACATAATTTGACTTGAGCACATTACGGGTGTCGGACGAGGGTGCGCTCACGGTTGAGCCTATTCGCATCTTGGATCATCGTGTCTGATAGCTACGACATCAAATAGTAGATCAGGTCAAGGTTTAGTGGGACAACTATAGTCCACACTCGACGACCTGGGAGGATGCAAATGATATGCGCCAACAGTTTCCATTTTTGTTTGATAGATAGGCTTATAATATTGTGATATACTTTATTTCGGCATTTATACCGTGAAACTTCGAGATGAAGTTTAGACTAAGAGGGGGTATATGTAACATCCCGCTCTGGAACACTGAGCGAACTTATTCTTTGAGGACACTTGCTCACAAGTGATTCATATTATTATGCTTTTAAAACATTTGATTTTGATTACGAGGCGTTATGGGTTGATGACATGTTGTTTTACTGCATTGGCATAGACAGGTGCTATTGACTGGGTTTTACTGAGTGTGCAGGATTTTGGACCTCGAGGATCCACATGCATCAACTGAACCCCATGGACTCCAAATCGAGTCAGGGAGTGTACCATTGGGGTTTGATTGTTTTACTATGTTATTAGTGCATATGATTAGATGATATGATATGGATATGTTCTGACATGATTTGTGATGATGCAGGCTGACAGTTTTACTATGTTTTACCTAGTTTGAGTGGACCCACGATGCCGTGAGGGAAGACTACGATAGTCGCTCACGATGATTCTAAGGTGTGGGCAATAAGGCGAGG
Source organism: Picea mariana (assembly GCA_032191745.1). Taxonomy (NCBI): domain Eukaryota; kingdom Viridiplantae; phylum Streptophyta; class Pinopsida; order Pinales; family Pinaceae; genus Picea; species Picea mariana. The sequence goes on from JASDQU010240735.1 coordinate 140,745, forward strand.
GCCTTATTCCTTAGAGGCCCTTAGTCTCCCACAAGTTCACCTAGCGGAGTATTGACTCCAGGGGTTTTTGATGTCTACCAAGTCATTCAAGAGGCGAGTGGCACCCTTGGAGCACGTGGTGCATCCTGAAGGGCACATCGCGCAAGAAAAATGAAAAGAGGCTAGTGACACCTTTGGAGCACAGAGTGTGTCCTGAAGGGCACATCGTGCAAGAGAAACAAATAAGGTGAGTGGCACCCTTGGAGCACCTAGTGCGTCCTGAAGGGCACGTCGCTTTGTTAATGATAAATGAATGAACCTA
>JASDQU010240735.1:145916-163381 GCA_032191745.1 Picea mariana
CTAAAATAATTAGGAAACTAGGAAAAGAGGGAAACATAAAAAGAAAAGGGAAACACAAGGGAAAAAACAGAAAGTCAAACTTAGCAAGGTATCTAGCATTTAAGAACTTTCTAATTTAAACTGAACTAGAAAATTAATAATGGGGAAAGTCATTAAAACCTGTAAGGGAATTTGGGGACACATAGGAGCGATTCTAGGAGTGACTCTAGGTGGGTGAGGGAAATAAGGGTATTAAAGAAATTAATTTATGGAGGAATGAAGGGGATGGGAGACAATTGTACGGGGAGGATTTTTAGGAATTAATCTATTAAACATTAATTTAAATGATATTTTGAGAAGGTAAAGGAGTTCAAAACTCTATATAATGGAGGGAGGAGAAAGTGGAAACATCTCTTCTGGTATGCATAACTTTATGCTTATAAATTCATACTTGACTAACTTAGCTTGTGGGAGTTGGGATACCCAGCTCAGTGAGGAGTGGTAGCTCAGTCTTGTGAGGCAAGCTGGGAGCTAGTTGAATCTCTGGATAGTTTGTGTGGCCCTTTTGCAGCTTGGGGGGATAAGGGGGAAGAAGATTACCCCTAGCATTGGCTGAGAGGTACCAGTGATGTCTCATCAGTCAGCAAGCGAGAGTTGCATGAAGCGCTTGGGACATCAACTCAGAGCAGGTGATCAAGCAACGATACGCTTTCTTTATTTTTGCATGGTATATTGTAGTAGGATTTAGGCTTTGGATCTTCATGTTTAAATGGGTAAGTAAATTGATTTTCTTAGCATTCTAGTTTATGACTGAATTTTTCCATAGCCTATAGCTCAATGACTGATTGAATCCCATGGCCTTTGATTCCCAACATGTCTCGACCTCCCTGTTGTGTATTGATTTGTGAAGATTGTGGTTGGTTTTTCCTTTCGTCCCTAGCTCATCAGTCCTCGCCTGAGCAGTCAGCCAGGAACCTAATCTACGATCATCGCTTCGGCATTAATAAACCTATGGATATCAACGTCCTACTTTTCTGTGCATGGATGATGAACGAAGGACATTCCCGTCAACTGTCTACCTTCGTTATTGTCCTTGGTTGATTGTTTGACTTGCGCCATCTAGCAAAGACCTCTGCGTATGGATTATCCTGTGTCCTTGTTGTTTTTTTTCTCTATGCCTTGATTGATAGAATCCATGTGATCATTTCAATGAATTTTCCCATTGGATCCTTGCATTTCTCTTACTATTATCTGCATTTTTACATTTCGTATTCTGGCAATGAAAAAACGAATTTATTTCATGTCTGCATTTTTGTATTGGTATCCTGGAATTGAAAAAACGTTTTTATTTGTTATCATGTCTGCGTTGTATTGGTATTTTGGCAATGGAAAAATGATTTGATTCCATGTTTGCATTTTTATATTTGGTATTCAGGCAATGGAAAAACAAATTGATTTCATGTCTGCATTTCTGTATTGGTCTCCTGGAAAAGAAAAATGTTTTTATTTGTTATTCCTGTCTGCATTGTATTGGTATTTTGGCAATGGAAAAAGGATTTGATTCCCTGCATTTTCATATCTGGTATCTTGGAAATGGAAAAATGTTTTTGTGTTATTCATGTCTGCATTATATTTATATCCTGGCAATGAAAAAACAAAATAATTTCCCTTGTTTGCGTTTTTATAATTGGCATCCTGGTAAGGGAAGGGCGTTTGGTCATTCCTGTATGTGTTGCATTTGGCATTCGGGCAATGAAAAAGGGAAGTCACGATTTTCCATTTAAAACGTGTCTGAATTTTCTGTAAATGCCCATGGATTTGATAGTAAAATGGATGACTAAATTTGCTGAAAATGCCCACGAATTTGCTGTTAAATCTATTGATTGAGTTGTTGTTAAATGCCCATGATTTGCCATCAAAGATATACTACATTTTTCTAGTGTGTTGGTACAGCTAAATGATTATTATTTAATGACAGAAAATAAATGTGGTTTCTTTCTGGTGCGTTCTGGCACAATGATTTTCTTTTTAAATGATGACTGTGTTGTTGCCTTAATTGACCGCGATTTTTCCCTTGAAATTGTGACTGAATTTGCTGTAAATGACCACGATTTTTCCATGTAACTGTGACTGCGTTTTTCCCTTAAATGATGGACTACGATTGTTGTTGATTGGACACGTTTACCCTTAAAATATTGATTGAGATTTTCCATTGAATGGACACGAAATTGTCATAAATGTTGACTGCATTTTGGCTGTTGAATGACCACGAGTTGATCCTTTTGCAGCTTGTATTGTTTTTTTAATTATTATTCTCCTTCAAATTGAGTGTTTACCCAGTGTTCTCACTGCCAAACATTAATATCTATAGCGAGGTTACTGGTCATGTTAATTGTCAGGCTAATTTCTACAACAATGTCAAAGGACAATAGTTTCCTTCTTAATATTAATTTCCACAACAACGTTAATTGCTATAACGATGTTAACAGTCATTAGTTCCCTTCTTAATGTTATAGACAACTAGTTATTTTTGGTATGGTTATCTTAGATTTATGGCATGTGTAATTCAATTGATTACAAGTGTGATATTGTAGCATTTTACATTGATGTGGCTAATGTAGTTATATATTGTCATTTGATAATTGGTAATTTTAGGGATTACTTAGAATTACCCTTTTAGATGGTGATTAATGGTTAAATGAGTTTAGGAGTATTGACCAAAGTATAGATTAATCTTGCTAAATTAAATTGTAGTTAATGATCAAATCATAATGTAACATTGCCGAACTAATTCGTAATTGAGGTTATTTAGATTGAAATTAATGCTTGATTATACTGTAGAATTGTCGATTGATTCAAAGGTGATGTTATTTAGACTGAAAGTAACGAATATCGCGAAAAGTATAATGGCCAATTGGATTGTATTAATTGTTAATCAGTTGATAAGTTAAAGACTAAATTATAATTTAGACTTGCTAAATTTCAATGGATACTCAATGTCAAAAACAATTTGTAAATGTTGACTAGTTTAGACTTGATGAATGGGTCGGGTGGTTGATGAAGCCGTGACCTACCTAGTAGTTTTCCTCTTATGTATCTTCGACCTTTTGTGTGGGGTGTGGGTATAGTCTCCCTATCAGTATTCGGTTCCTAGCGTGTCAGCGTTTTCTAGAGTCCTTTGTCCAAATAGGATGTTATTGACGCATCTATCACCTGAGGACGACATGATTCCTGATGAGGGGATCATAGCACACCTTATTTGGAGAGCGAAGAATGGTAACTTGGCTGGAGTCGGTGCCTTCCATGTGAGTGTTATCGAGCATTGTAAGTTTTTGTTTTTCACATGGGTTGAACGCCTTCAGGCGTTTGGTTCATGCGCCTTGAGGTTCTAGTCTTGTTTGTCAAGGTGGTTGTGTTGGGAGGGGGATGTTTTCCTTTGGCTTGTAGGAATAGTTCTATTGTGTCAGGTGGGTAGTCATTTTTCCTTATTGTTCTATGCATGTTTCACCCAGTTGCCTTTGTGCCTATGTGTGTAGTCTTAGCTACCTGTTTCCTAGACTACGTGCTTGCGTTTGTCATTAGTGGTGTGGTTAACTATTTTCATCGTCGCCTTCTTTCCTAAAAAAATAAATAAATAAATTGCACTTCTACTCCGCTTGTAGTCGTAACGAAGGACCTGTTACATCGGTGCTTTAAGTTTGAGAATGCATCGATGCGTATACTCCATGAATCACACCGCATAGAAAAACATCCACTAAAACCTTCGACCGCCCATATTTTTCTACTGACAATGAAGTTTCTTTATAATCTCTGCAAAAACATCCACTACTGAAAACAAATGTTTTAGCAGAGGATTTTTTAACAATTTTTTTCAATTTTGTAACACTAAAAACCTCCACTATAACCTCCACTACAAGGTCTTTTACTTGGAGTGCATCCTCCTATGTGAAGGCATAACCCCCTACACAACATCCTCCCATTGAAAAAAGAATGACCTAGACATAGACATCCATATCCACATTGAGTAGAAACATGATGTAACACAACACTTTTATATCATTATCCCACTAGGAGCTAACTATAGGTGATGTTGGTGGAGGGTTTGGTCCTTTAATCCCTACAGTAATGTCCATCTAGAAGAGGGCACATGTATAGAATAGGTGTCCATGTGACCCCCATATATGCTCAAGCAACAGAAAAACTTGTTATGGGATAACATAGGCCACTAGACATGAGATTTTCATGGAGTTTAGTATCTTGACCATATTTATATTCTCAACTGATTACACACACACACACACAAATATATATGTGTGTGTGTGTGTGTGTGTGTGTGTGTGTGTGTGTGTGTGTGCACATGCATGTGTGTAGTCTGTTGTGTCTTTTTTTCTATATCTAATTATATGATATTTACAGTTTCTATTCAGATAGCATACCCTCAACATTGGTAGATGCATCATTACTATTTCCCACTATTGACGAAGAAATAGAAACAACCTGCATGTTCGGTGTAATTCATAATTAGATATGCAGTACCTTTGATAAATTCATCATTGTTCTCTTCTTATTCTCTAGCAATCTTACTGATTTGCTACTATTTTTCTACATTTTTAAGATATGTGTTTTGTTTCTAAAGTTTGAGATACCATACAATGATGAACAATGTCTATTTGGGATGGATAGATCACGCCCTTCATAGGTATCATGTGTCAATTTAAATCTTGTTTAAATGTGAAATTTGTTATATTTTTTTGGTTTAGTTTCAAATTTTTTCACTAATAAAAATATTATAAATGTGTATGTAGGTTGGTTCATTGACTTCCATTTCACTCATATCACCACCATCCCATTCAACACTACCAACATTCCCTCCATCATTTTTTCTCAGCTACACGGAAAGTTTGGCCCTTGGCCACCCTGCTCCAGCTCTTGGGATATGACTTTCTACCCTAATGTTTATTCTATTCCTTGTAAAATCCATAGGGAATTATCATCACACACCCCATCCCACCTTTTCGATCCCATCCATCCATAGTCTCTCACCTTTACATTCCAAAATTTTCAGTTCCTTAACATTCCAAAATATAGAAAAGGGAGAGTTGTTGAGGTCTTAACATACCCTTAAGCATTTGGAAGGAGGAAAATATCTTTTACCAAAAATCATGGAAGTGTCTTAATACTTTCATTTTTATTTTATATTGAATTCAAATTCTCACATACCAATTATGTTGCAGACTTCATCAATGTTACAAGCTTAGATTAAGATTACATGCCAACTGACCAACCATTCATAACTTATTTTTTCATGATTTATAATCCAATGTTATTATATACTGACACATTAGCAAAAACTAACAATCTTTTTAGTTTCTAATTAATGTTAGGCAATGTGATTACTTCATACATGAATGCATTCTTTCTATAGATAATATTCGATGTCACTTCCTCTTAGAGAGAATTTTACCACAAATCATGGAAGTGTCTTAATACTTTCATTATATTGAATTCAAATTCTCACATACCAATTATATTGTGGACTTCATCAATGTTACAAGCTTAGATTAAGATGACATGTCACGTGGCCAACCATTCAAAACTTCCATTTTCATGATTTTTAATCCAATGTTCTTATATAGTGACACATTAGCAAAAATTAACCACCTTTTTAGTTTCTAATTAATGTTATGCAATGTGATTACTTCACACATGAATGCATTCTTTCTATAGATAATATTCGATGTCACTTCCTCTTAGATATATGTTATTTGTAGAATGTCCTAAATCAGCAACATTGTTGTCATTGTAGATGGTTAAATGATGAGAATTCAATATTCAAATCTCAATGAGAAAAATAACAAAATTACATTCAACTCTTAAAATTAGACTCTCTTTTAATTATATATATTAAATACTTTATCATTATATATATATATATATATATATAAAATAATAATACTTGATTGTTTGTTGGGTGAAACCGTCCTTGGTTTTGTCAGGATTCTCAGAATTTGATTTGTTGGGGTTATTTAAGGGGCAGTCGCGGAATAGACAGCCATGTTCATGGAATTTATGACATTGAAAGGGGATGTTCTCGAAATCCAAGGTTTGGGACCATTCTTCATCCTGGTAGTCCAAGGTTATGGCTTCAAGGAGTGGTTTGGAGATATTTAAGTAAACACAAATTCGTGCATAACTAGTGTACCTTTGTTGTTTTGTTGCCTCCGAAGCTTTGACATAGATGTCGACCATATTGCCGATGCTTGTGAGTATTTCTTCCAACCATAAATTTTGAGGTAGTGAGTACAATCACAACCAGACTGGTGCATGCGTGAATTCCTTCTTCTTTGGGCTAAACTTTTCCATCCAAAAACGAAGGAAAAGACCTGTCGAGTTGTAAAAGTACGGTCCTCCTTCAAAGATTCAGTTTCTATCCTCCAGATTATGTAGGATGAATACTGAAGAATACTTTTGATCTGATTTGGAGGTCATAGTGACCCTTGGGCTTCCACCAATGTTGAATCCATTTAACTAAATCTTTTTTTGATGTCCATAGTCCTAGAAACTTTTTTGTCAGGGTGAAATTCCTCATGTATTGTTTATGATCTTCTATCCTTGGAGAGGTGATAGTATATTTGGGTGCTACAGGAGCCTGCAAAATGCATTTTCCTAGTTCCCAGGTGTGAGCCATTTTTGGATGGTTTGATTTAGGGTCAATCTCCATAGGTTTCTCCTTCGGCATCTCATCCTCCCAAAGGATGTTTTTCAAGTCCTCTCGAAGCTCAAAGGGTGGACGTTTGAAGTGCTTGAAGCCTTTCTTAGGGACAATGACGGAGTTGTAAGAGGGGCTAGGAGGACCCCTTCTTCGACCTTTGTGGCCACAATAGGGACTCAGGGTGGCGTACATAGGGGGTTAGATGTTGGAACCCTAATAGAGAATAAAATAAAACATGTTGAAATTGGGAGATATATTACTACACAATGTACGTGGAGATATATTGGGTTTATCTTTGTTCCACTGTAAGTGTAGAATTTTTGAAGAGGGTGATTTCCAGTTCTCTATCTTTTCTGCAAATATGAAAAATTATTATTTCAAATAAAGAAAACTAATAAATAATTAAATTTTATTAATGTAATCTTTTGTAGTATATTTATATTTTATTAATTTAATATTTTCTATTATATTTGTGATCTAGATGCATTAAAAAAACTCCAAATAAATATCATTAACATTTAAAATACTAATTAAATTATTTATTGTAAATTAGAATGAAAACATTAAATTAAATGCATTGCATTTTCAAAAATATTGTTAATGGCTAGATTTTTTAAATGCCAACAAAACCCATGATCCATCATGAAAATAAGGAAACCAAACAAGTGACTAGGATTTATTATTAGACTTTACCTTAAGATGACCATGTTACATTTTCCTCGGAAAGGATACATCAAACCAAACCAATGACTAGGCTCTATTATTAGACTATATCTTAGGATGACCATGTTACATTCTCTTTCTAAATGAGACATCGAAATCAAACAATGATTAGACTCTATTATTAGAATTTACCTTAGGATGTCCATGTTACATTCTACTACCAAAGAAATCTTAAGAAAAACCATTATTAAAAAACATTTGTTATTTTTTGAAATTACAATTTTTTATTATTTTTTTAAATTATAAATTTTTATTATTTTTTTTAAATTATAATTAATTTTCCTCAAAAGAAACTATTATTAAAAAAAATTATTATTATTTCAAATTATATTTAATTTTTCTTAAAAATTCAATTTTTTTAATATATTTATGTTTAATATATTAAAATTTAAATATATTTATATTTTTTTATTAAAATTACTTATTATTCATTAGATAAAAAAAATATTGTTTTTTATTTTTTTATTTTAATCAAATAATATTTTTTTTAAATAATGACATAAACTATATGGAAAATTCATAATTTATCCAAAAATATTTACAAGAGGAAATTATATATTTACTTACTATGAGAAAAGAAGTATTTCTCTATAAAAAAAAAACTATTCTCTGGAAAGGATTCAAAAATCTTAAAAAAAAAAAGATTGATTTTCTAATCTTGAATTAGCTTTTATTCATTACACATATTTGTTAAATGAATAAACTATTGCATTATCATTGTTGAACATTAACTCTAATGGTATTTTCTTATTAATCTAATTGAATGGTGTTAGTGAACAATTCATTTCACATACGTGTTAAAAGAATGAAAAAATACACAATGAGCATTAACCCTAAAATATAATTAATAGTCAAAAGTTTTGACTATTAATATTCATTACCTAGACATATAAAAAAATTTACATTATCCATAATTTATGAATAATAAAATGAATATTCAATAAATAAGTAATTTGTTATTTAATTAATTTTACACTATATCTACAATATAGATTCAAAAAGAAAAGATCTTATTAACCCATATATTCAAAATTAAAAAAAAAAAAATTGATTCATTTCATAAAGAAAAAAACTTAACTCTTTAACCTAAACTCTTGCTTTCTAATTCTAAAAACATATTATTTGTTACAAACGTTTTTAAATGTGTCTTATATAAATTAGAATACCTTATTCTTAGCTATGGTGGAAAATTAACACTACAACTTTTAACGAATTTAACTCTCAAATTTTGTTTTCTAAAATGATATTAGACCTTTTAGCTCTACAAAATATTAACAGAGTACATTACATCTTGTTTTTATTGAAAATTAACATTTAAATAGTGTGTATTGTCAAGAAAAAAAGTTATATTGGAATGCCCTGATCTGCCTCGTAACCATAAGAGGAAAAAGTATTGGAATGCCCCTGATCTGCCTCGTAACCATAAAAGGGGACACTAATGTCGATTATCTTGGCTCTTAAGTTGAGGGGGTAAGCATCCATGTTGTCAGTGTGACAAATATATGTCCATTATCTGGCTCCAAGTTGAGAAGTTTGCAAACGTAACCATCCATGTTCTCATGACAAATATAGACTAGTTGGTAACAAAAGTTTAAATGTTTACATGATCAATGATGCTTTGGGAACCCCTAAGAGACTTTTGACTATTGTCTAGGCCTTTATTTATTATAATCTCCCGGTTTATTTTCTTATTCTCGAGTTTGATTTTACTTTATTAAAGTTTTTAATGTGATGTTATATGTTATTGTTTTTAAAGATATTATGTTTTGACAGTAAGATAAAAGAAATGAATAATTAAATTTTATTAACTAAGTTTTAAGAAAAAAAATTAATTTGTTTTTTATTTTAAATATATAAATAGATATTTTATTATTTAAATAAAAAAATAATAATTTCATTTTTATTTTAATTATATTAATAGATATTTTATTATTTTACATATAAATATAAAAATATATTATTTTAAATAAAGAAAATTAATAAATAATTACATGTAAAAACATATTATTTCAAATAAATAAAACTAATAAATAATTAATGAATTTTATTAATGTAATATTTTCTATTATATCTATGATCTAATTAATAAATAATTATATCTAAAAACATATTATTTCAAACAAATAAAACTAATAAATAATTAAATTTTATTAATGTAATATTTTCTACTATGTTTATATTTTATTAATGTAATATTTTCTATTATATTTATGATCTAGATGCATTAAAAAAACTCCAAATAGATAGCATTAATATTTAAAATATTAGTTAAATTATTTATTGTAAATTAGAATGAAAAAAATAAATTAAATGTATTGCATTTTTAAAAATATTGTTAATGGATAGATTTTTTAAATGCCCACTAAATCCATGGTCTATCATGAAAATGAGGAAACCAAACAAGTGATTAGGATTTATTATTAGACTTTACCTTAGAATAGTCATGTTACATTTTCCTTTCCGAAAATATTGTTAATGGCTAGATTTTTAAATGTCCACTAAACCCATGGTCCATCATCAAAATAAAGAAACCAAACCAATAACTAGGCTCTATTATTAGACTATATCTTAGGATGACCATGTTACATTCTCTTTGAAAGAAAACTTCAAAATCAAACTAATGACTAGGCTCTATTATTAGACTTTATCTTAAGATGACCATAAAACTTAAAAAAACCATTATTAAAAAAATTGTAATTTTTTAAAATTATAGTTAATTTTCCTAAAAATAAACAATTATTATTATTATTATTATTTTTAAATTATAATTAAATTTTTTTTTATGAATTCAATTTTTTTAATATATTTATGTTTAATATATTATAGGTAAACTAAATTTATATTTTTTTATTAGAATTATTTATTACTCATTACATTACATTACATTATATATATATATATATCAAATAATATTTTTTTGAAATAATGATATAAACTATATAGGAAATTGGTAATTTAAAACAGGAAATTATATATTTACTTTATCATGGGAAAATAAATATTTCTCTATGAGGAAATCATTATCTCAATTGATAGGATTGAAAAACCTTAACTATTTAGGAAAAAAATTAACTTTCTAACTTTAAATTATCTTTTATTCATTACACATACTTGTTAAATGAATACAATATTACATTATCATAGGTAAACATTAACCCTAATATCATATTCTTATTAATCTAATCTGATGGTGTTAATTAACCATTCATTTCCCATTAAATGAATGAAAAAATAATAATAAACATTAAACCTAAAATATAATTAATAGTCAAAAGTTTTTACTACTAATATTCATTACCTAGACATATCAAAAATTTACAATATCCATAATTTATTAATAATAAAATGAATATTTAATAAACAATTAATTTGTTCTTTAATCAATTTTACACTATGTCTACAATATAGATTCAAAGAGAAAATGTCTTACTAACCCATATATTCAAACAAACAAAAAAAAGTGATTCATTTCATAAAGAGAAAAACTTAACTCTCTAACCTAAACTATTTCTTTCTAATCCTAAAAACATATTATTTGTTAAGGATGTTTTTAAGTGTGTGTTATATAAGTTAAATAATACCTTATTTTTAACTATGGTGGAAAATTAATGATGCAACTTTTACCTAATTTAACTCTCAAATTTAGTTCTCTAAAATGATATTAGACCATCTAACTCTACAAAATATTACGAGAATACATTACATCTTGTTTTTATTGAAAATTAACATTTAAATAATATGTCTATTGTCAAGAAAAAATGTTATAGATTTTATTAAAAATAAAAAAGAAATTACCTTAAAAATATGTTGATGTTGTAACATTGATGACATATATGCAATATTCTTTCAACATAAGATTATTTGTTTTCTACATTAACATGTGATCCTATGTACATATAAAAAGGGGAGCCACTTTTGAAGGGAAAAATAAATGAAAGCTTTTGAAGATAATAGACCATCTACATGTCCTTGACACAAACAAAAGATAGTAGGATAACAATCTAACATGAATAAAAGCATAAAATAAAAATGGGATTATGAAAGAGATCAGATGCACATATCCCTTTCACCCTATGTTTCTTTATGAAATTAAAATCCCTTATCAGGTTCTCTCTTAGTAGGTACTCCCCCGATAGGTTATGCCTTAGGTGGCTCTCCATTAGGTAGTGGTGGTTGTTTACCATTTAGAGGTGGTTCCCCATGTAGGTATAGGTAGTTAGGTATATGTAATTTATCCATGCTTCAACAGATTCTTCAACTGGGACTAAAACTGAGATGGACACCACTATGTATATAGGATATGCTACTAGTGATAGTGCTACTTATACAGGTGCTTATACAGGATTAACTCCCTTTCGTGCTTATCTTGTTACTGGTGTAAGACTAGATGGGATGTGCAGAAAGTATGAAAAAAGTGAGCTTATAGGCAATGTACAAGTTATCAGAAAAAATCTATTTCGGTAGAAAAAGACACATATGCATATATACACAATGCACTATTCGCATCTTGATGAACGGAAATCAATTTACCAAACAACTAAAACTAATATGAATTTGAACTATAACTTTTGAGAGCTCATATGCTCTCTTGTAGACATAGAGAAAAGAGGTTTCATGAAATTGAGTTGATGCTTCTAAAATTTAATCAAGAAGTGGTATTAGTACTAAATTTTCAATAATAAGTCATTTATCCATTCTATAACCAACATAGAATTCCCCAAAACTAAAAAAAAAATCACATTCATCTCAGGAGCCAATTTGAGTAGGAGTTTGAGGAATTGTGATTCTGCCTAATCTTTGATGTGGATTCTAATATTGACTTTAAAATAATAGTTGTGGGGACAATAAATAAACATAATACCTCGAGCTCCATTTGGTGTTTGCTTTCCTTGACTTGTTGTATTGAAAAAAGATCTAAGATTTTGATTGATTAATCTCTATCTCTTGAATCACTAGGGGATTTTTTAGGTAAAAGATGGGCCTAAAATAAATTATACTATCATAATCAACTTTCTAAGAACCAATAGGGTTGAATACTATGATGCCAATCATAAAGATGAATATTTCTGGAGGGCAAGGAAGAAAACTACTCTTTTTTTTATCATATTTTTTACTTATGTCCTTATAGGTTTACTAAAATTTAAAGTGTAGGCACTTGTTTGATGCATAATTAAATTCTTCATTATGCATCCAACGAGTGACTATACTTGACATTTGATTAAACTTATAAGGAGATAAGTTGAAAAGACAATAAGAAAAATATTTATCTTCCTTTCCCTTCAAATATTCATAACTCTTCTTTTATTATTTTCCTTCGAAGTCTCATTTTGGACCTCAAATTTCCCCTTATTTTACTTTGAAGGTTTTTTATTGAGTTTATGTTGGATCCCCTCATAGAAATATTTGGTTTTAGAAAACACTTCCAAGGGTAAGGACATTTTTTCAAAAATGATGTAATTCTTTGTAATCTAGAATGCCTAAGGAACCATTTTGGGTAGGGATCTATGATTTTCTAGAATCCACTCCTCCATCAAATTTTTGAAATCCTCAACTAAATTTGATCATTCCGAAGATCCCATATTTCCACGTTGTTGACATATGAAAAGTGTTATTCAACATATGGGGGTACTCCCTAGTATAAAGTCCCAATTAGATCTCACATCCCTTGAATTACGATACCCATTTGGATTTTGTCCCAAAAACCATTACTAAAAAAGAGTGTAGTGTGGTGATTATAGGGAAATCACTCTGTGAACTTTTGACATAGCAAGTGTGTATGTGGGATATTAAAAAAATACCCACAGTCTCACTAGATACTAATAAAAAACTCCCAAAATCCTTTTGTCGGACCCCTCTCCCAATACATTTTCCAATAAAAGAGACATTTTTACTAGATACCCCTTTTTATACCCCCCAATACCTATAAACCACTCTGAACCTTACATCCCCCCAAATACCTATAAACCACTCTGAACCTTGCATCCCCCCAAATACTTACAATATATTGAATTCATTTTTCACAATTTCTAAGCACCTATGAATCAACATGATAAGATATTGGTCAACAAGGTAAATTCCCCTTGGCGGTGATGATATGCAGAGTGCAATGTGTAATATGAAGCTAATCTAAGTTTTGAAATAAAACTATTATAAACTATCCTATCTAGGATAAAACTAATAAAGGGTGTTTGCATGGAGTTGGTGGATAAAAAAGTGGCAATAGTGTGAGAATGAATGTAATGTACCCTGAATTTCACAAATAATTTTTTTTTTTAAAGGGAACACTATCGTCTAAAATGCATGACAAATATCATGACACAAAGAACAATTAATCTTAAACCAATTAATGTATATCTATATCTGGAAAAATACCATTGTCATAACATTTTCTAAAAGGTTTGCAAGTGATCTTAAGATCCATACATTGTTTGCCACTAGGCATTGCTACTAGCATTATGAATGTAATTTTCAGCCCAATCATATAACTCATAGATATATTACTAAAACATATCACAAGGCACTTATAAAATACAAAACCTATACACCATACTCTAACCATACTTTATGTAATCCATACTTGAACACTAGCGCACATTGAGAATGCCCTAGGTCCTAACCGCCAAGTCCTAACTTTCATGCTAGGACTTTGGTGAGGTTCCAAAGTGTGTATAAATGTTGAATTACACTTAGATCAAAGACATATAGTTGGAACCCTATTTACATATAACCTTGGTCTTCATAAACCATAACTTATGGTTTATACAACAAGAAGATAGAATCACTCAAAAATCACTCAAAAAGTAATATTCCTAAAAATATTTTTTTTAGAAAAGTATATATTATTACAAAGAATTTATTTATTAATATCAATTTTGTTATATTTAGTTTTCATATATCAATATAAAAATAGGTTATTTTCATGTTACTTTTTTTGGAAATATTAGGAAAATCTCAAAGGATCAACGAGCATATATACAAAATATGCTACTAGGAATGTCAAAAAAAATGTACAAGAAGATGGTCAAATAAATGAACATAATTTCATCATAGGAGGAGTCATCTCAACAACAACGTACTTCAAATGTATGAAATCATTGAATTTTTCTATTAGGTACATGTATAAATAAATAATTTAGCATTAAATATTAATTTTCAAATATTTTCTTGCACAAAATAAAACAATATGAAACCCATTCAACACATAAAACATGATGACAAGGAAGAAAATGGTTGATAGCAAAGTTTGTGAGTAATTTTTATTTCCTTATAACAACTTAATATTTCATTTTTGTATATTTTAAGTGGTTTTAGAGGTGCCATCCTTTAATATTTTCAAATATGTGCTAACATAAAAAGAAAATCCATCGGAAGAATTGATTGACATTGGGTTAAGTATGGATTGTGAGTATATGTTGGCATATGAAAAATTATTTGTGGAATTTGTAATTATCTACGTCGTTTTACTTCTCCCATTTTATAATTAATGAAACAAACAAAATCCTTTATATTAAATCTATGATTTATTATGGGGTATAAAACTTGCCTAAAACAAATTATGGAAATGTGTCAACATAAGAGTTGTTGACAAAAGGCATGATATTTGGTTTTGAAAAAATGTGTATCATTCAGGAGTCCATTCTTTGTATGGTACATCATTTTTCAATTTACATTCATGTATATTATGTATTTCAATTTTCATTATTCTCACCAATGTAGATACTTGCATTACACTTTATTTTTATTTTTGTAGATGAAATTTGAAGAAGAGGAAAACAATTGAGGAAATCAACAAAACATTCATCCAAATAACTCAAAGATCTGTTTTTAAACACACAAGAAATTCAAATTGCTTCCAGTGATGGATGCAACGGTGTAACTTTATTATAGAAAAAAAAAACTCTTTCACGGGAAAGCTGGAGTTATGAAGCATAGATGGAGTTATTGAGCAGAGCTGCACCTGAAAGTTGCTAGCAGCATGGACGAGGGCGTACTCTGTTTAGACCATGATTAGAACTATGACGTACTATGAATTTTCCCAATAGCTATGGAAATGTCATTCTTCCAAAGAGTTAACTCAAATTCGATGCTTGTCGGGGCGACAACGATGTTGGCAGGGAGATCCATTCCTGCAGGACAGTACGCTTGCGTTTCGGGTGAGTTCTTGCAGTAGGGCTAAACTCCTCGGTGACACACTGTATGCAGTTGCATATGCGGAAGACAGTTGTGATCCTGATTGAACGAAATATGCACCGTTGAGAAACAGATCATCTTTAGATATCCAGTTCCAGTTCTTCCATTCATTGTCCTGTACAGCGTTGTTCTCCTGCCTCGTAACCTCTTTTTTGAATGGATTTGCAGAAGCGCGGAATCTGTTACCTTGACTCAAGATGGTAGGGTTTGCACTTCCACCAATGGCATAGTTTTTCCACTGAGTGTAGTCATTGTTTACTATATGGAAGTGTCCTTATCGACACCTACATTGATGAACATGATTCATTCATAATTAAACATGGGTTGCATGGCAAGGCAGTTCCTGTCGAGTTAGTTGGGAAATACATGTTGAACAATGAAACTTAATATAACTAAATGCACAAATAATGAATTTTTTTTGTGAAAAGATAATAATTGAGGGTTATTTATTATTCAAAATGTATAATGAACTTACACTGAATGGAACTATAATATTCATAAGTATAATATAAATATAATCATAAATAATATATTAGATAATAAATATAATATAAATATAATAATAAATAACATATTAAATAATAAATATAATAATAATTGAGGGTTGTTTGTTATTCAAAATGTATAATGAACCGTAAACCGAATAGAAATATAATATTTATAAATATAGTATAAATATAATAAATATATTATAAATATAATAATAAATAATATATTAGATAATAAATATAATATAAATATAATAATGCATAATAATAAATATATATACTACAATTTTTTATATTTAGATGTGGTGATTGGTGAAATTTATTGATTATGTAATTAATTTACATATTGAAATACGTGAAAGGAGTAATAACACTTCAATTCTATCAACCAATTAAAAATGAGAAATACAAATATTTTTATTATATCAAAAAATATATATTTGTTTTCCTATGTTAAACATTACATTACATACACAAATTTATGGTAAAAGACAAATTAATGTCACATCAAAAACAAACTCATTGCTAAGACTAATAATACTAACAATATCGTGATCTTCCTTAACAACCACAAAAGAAAACGAGAACGAGAACGAGATGTTAAAAATTAGGGTTTTAAAAAGAATATTTACCTTGGCATTCTTTCGTTGAGACATTTGCCAAAATGGTTAAATGCAACCGTTACCTTCATGATCACGTCGTCAGCGTAGGTGTCATTATGACCCATCAGCATTACCTACAAACCAAAGCAGAGCAACCAAGGTGCGTTTTCATTTGCGAATCTATAAGTCTTAAGATTGAGTGAATGAATTAATGCATGTAAGGTCACCTCGTTGTGATCGGTGAAGTGGTTGTTTGAAATGGTGACACTGGTAGATGCCTCGACTACGTCAATAAGACCATCCGCGCAGTTAGACATGGAGCAATGGTCTTCCTGTAAAGATGGTAATCCCATCTCCCTCACAAACTTCTCTATGCCCGTAATGTTGTGGAGAATCTCTTACCATGGCGTTTCCTGCCGGCCTACAATCGCTTATGTGGATGCCATGAATGATGATGTTGTCACATTCTGAATGGTGATACAGGGGCCACCCTGACCAATGTTAACGCTGACGCCACGTCCATCAATCGTCTTGAAACTGTTGATGATCAGCTCTTCCTTCAACCGGATGACCATGTCTCTCTTGAAGATGATCCAGAGAGGCTCTGTCTGAATCACGCAGAGTGCCTTTCCACGGATTCACGGGATCATCACGGGGATCCGTAACGACATAAAACTTGCCGTTTTTGCCTCCAATGGCGTCCTTGCCAAATCCAATGCCACAATCTGCCAGTCGTTTTCTGTTGAGCCGCCAATTGGGGTCGCAGCGCCA
>JASDQU010240735.1:180522-197841 GCA_032191745.1 Picea mariana
TTTTGAGCTTCCTTTTTGTATACCTAGATTTGGATTGGCATAGGTTGATCCTCCTATTGTAGAGTTGAGGAAAAATTTGTGGACTTTGCATAGATGATCCGATGGTATGGTGTAGAGTTGTTGTTTTCACTAGGCTTGTTCTAAGTGTACCATCTCTATTCCTGACAGCTTCTGGTCTTCCAGTTTTATTTCAGGGACTCCTATTTCTGACCTGAGATTTGCAGGAAGGGAGGTCTTTGAGTTGGGGATTTGAGTGGATCCATGGGTATAAGGGATGGGGTTTGGAGAACACTGGACTTGCTTTGGGATTGAGGGGTTTTCTAGGGGGTCAGAGGGAATGATGGGATTTTTTGACAGGGTCAGAAGGGATTTGAATGAGTTACTGGTTGAGGGTCTAGAGGGGACTTTTGGAGGCGCTTATTTGGTTGGATGCATGTGACGTCCCGTGACCTAGGTGAAACCATCCTTGTTATTGTTGGGATCCTCAGAATTTGATTTGTTGGGGTTATTTAAGGGGAAGTCGCGGAATAGATGGCCATGTTCTTGGCATTTACGACATCGAAAGGGGATGCTCTCGTAATACAAGGTTTGGGACCATTCTTTGTTCTGGTATTCCAAGGTTATGGCTTCAAGGAGTGGTTTGGAGATATTTAAGTAAACACAAATTCATGAATAAGTAGTGTACCTTCATTGTTTTGTTGCCTCTGAAGATTTGACATAGATGCCGATCGTATTGCCGATGCATGCAAGTATTTCTTCCAGCCAGAAATTTTGAGGTAGTGAGTACAATCACAACCAGACTGGTGCATGTGTGAATACCTTCTACTCCGGGCTAAACGTTTTTGTCCAAAAATGAAGGAAAAGACCTGTCGAGTTGTAAAAGTACGGTTCTCCTTCAAATATTCAGTTTCTGTCCTCCAGGTTATGCAGGATGATAGTGAAGAATCCTTTTGATCCAATTTGGAGGTCATAGTGACCCTTGGGCTTCCACCAATGTTGAATCCATTTAACTAAATCTTTTTTTGATGGCCATAGTCCCAAAAATTTTTCTATCAGGGTGAAATCCCTCATGTATTATTTCTGGTCTTCTATCCTTGGAGATATGATAGTATATTTGGGTGCTATAGGAGCCTGCAAAATGCATTTTCCTAGTTCCCAGGTGCGAGCCACTTTTGAATGGTTTGATTCAGGGTCAATCTCCATAGGTTTCTCCTTCGACATCTCATCCTCCCAAATGATTTTTTTCAGTGCCTCTCGAAGCTCAAAGGGTGGACGTTTGAATTTCTTGAAGCCTTTCTTAGGGGCGATGACGGAGTCGAGGGGCTAGGATGACCCCTTCTTCAAACTTTGTGGCCATAATAGGGACTCAAGGCGACATACATAGGGGGTTCAATGTTGGAACCCTAAGAAAGAATAAAATAAAAGATGTTGAAATTGGGAGATATAATACTACACACTGTAAGTGGAGATATATTGGGTTTATCTTTGTTCTGCTATAGGTGAAGAATTTTTGAATAGGGCAATTTCCAATTCTCTATCTTCTATGCAAATGTGAAAAATCATTATTTCAAATAAAGAAAACTAATAAATAATTAAATTTTATTAATGTAATATTTTGTAGTATATTTATATTTTATTAATGTAATATTTTCTATTATATTTATGATCTAGATGCATTAAAAAAACTCCAAATAAATATCATTAACATTTAAAATACTAATTAAATTATTTATCGTAAATTAGAATGAAAAAATTAAATTAAATGCATTGCATTTTAAAAAATATTGTTAATGGCTAGATTTTTTGAATGCCAAAGAAACCCATGATCCATCATGAAAATAAGGAAACCAAACAAGTGACTAGGAGTTTTTATTAGACTTTACCTAAGGATGACCATGTTATATTTTCCTAGGAAAGGAGACATCAAACCAAACCAACGACTAGGCTCTATTATTAGACTATATCTTAGGATAACCATGTTACATTCTCTTCCTAAATGAGACTTCAAAACAAAACAATGACTATGATCTATTATTAGACTTTACCTTAGGATGCCCATGTTACATTCTACTACCAAAGGAAACTTGAGAGAAACCATTATTAAAAAAAATTGTTATTTTTTTAAATTATAATTTATTATTATTTTTTTAAATTATAATTAATTTTCCTCAAAAAAACCATTATTAAAAAAAATTATTATTTTTTAAAATTATAATTATTTTTTTTTAAGAATTCAATTTTTTTTAATATATTTATGCTTAATATATTAGAGTTTAAATAAATTTATATTTTTTTATTAAAATTACTTATTATTCATTAATAAAAAAAATATTAGTTTTTATTTTTTTATTTTAATCAAATAATATTTTGTTTAAATAATGATATAAACTATATAGGAAATTCATAATTTATCCAAAAAGATTTACAAGAAGAAATTATATATTTACTTTACTAAGAGAAAATAAGTATTCCTCTATAAAGGAAAAAAATTAATTTTATGTGAGCATTAACTCTAATGGTATCTTATTATTAATCTAATCGGATGGTATTACTGAACCAATTATTTCACATGCCTGTTAAATGAATAAAAAAGTACACAATGAGCATTAACCCTAAAATATAATTAATAGTCAAAAATTTTGACTATTAATATTCATTATTTAAACATATAAAAAATTTACATATTCATAATTTATAAATAATAAAATGAATATTTAATAAACAAGTAATTTGTTCTTTAATCAATTTTACACTATATCTACAACATAGATTTAAAGAGAAAAGGCCTTACTAACCCATATATTCAAAATTAAAAAAAAAAAAAATATTCATTTCATAAAGAGTAAAACTTAACTTTCTAACCTAAACTCATATTCTTGCTTTTTAATCCTAAAAACATATTATTTGTTAGGGAAGTTTTAAAATATGTGTTATATAAGGTAAAGAATACCTTATTTTTAGCTACACTCCAACTTTTAAGAATCTTGTTTTTATTGAAAATTAACATTTAAATAGTGTGTATTGTCAATCAAAAAAAGTTATAGCTTTTATTTGGCATGTAAGAGGAAAAAGGATTGGAATGCCCTTGATCTGCCTTGTAACCTGGGAACTGTAAACGGGGACACTAATATCGATTATCTTGGCTCCTAAATTGAAGGGGTTTGCATGGGTAAGCATCCATGTTGTCAGTGTGACAAATATATGTCCATTATTTGGCTCCAAGTTGAGAAGCTTGCAAACGTAACCATCCATGTTCTCAATGTTGATGACAAATATAGACTAGTTGGTAACAAAAGTTTGAATGTTTACATGATTAATGATGCTTTGGGAACCTAAGAGACTTTTGACTATTGTCTAGGCCTTTATTTATTATAATTTCCTGGAATATTTTGTTATTTTCGAGTTTGATGTTATTTTATTAAAGTTTTTTAATGTAATGTTTTTTCTTTGTTTGTTAATTGGTTTGGAATTTTTTGGCATCGAGATTAATCTTTGGTTTCTTTTGGCTTGAGAAACCGCGATTCAGGGGCATTTAAGCTGTCAAAATCACCCAGGGATCGCACCTGGCCTGAGCCACACCAACCCTTAACATGGTTAGATTTTTTGTCCCACAGGTTTCGAACCGATGACTTTTCAACATGGAGTAGCTTAACAACACACTCCGTCACCGACTGTCCTACACCTCGGGAACTGTTAATGTGATGTTATATGCCAATGTTTTTAAAGATATTATGTTTTTACATATATTTATAAAAGAAATCAATATTTAAATTTTATTAACTAAGTTTTTAAAAAATTTGAACTGCAGCAACCCTGCCCAGCCACAAAATAATTCTGGAGGCGGACTCACAAATCATCATCCAGCTAATCACCAAGATCCTACATGGGGGAAATCCACAAAAAATCTCTCCCAGTTGGCGCCTAGTAGGGATGCTCGAGGACTTCAAAGGCATACTTGAGAATAACATTAGCATCATCCTCTCCCATGTTAAGAGGGAGGCAAATGGCGTGGCTGATTACCTGGCAAACAAAGGATTCCACAGGGAAACTGAAAAAATAATATGGGATGCTAGAAGCTCTGAAGCCTCAGACATATCCAAACAATGCCAACTCCTGGCCAGCAAGGATTTCCCACCCCTGGATGGGGTGCCGCACGGAAAGGAAGGGGCATGTGGAGGTGCATAGGGAGAGGCCATTTATGGTGGCTCTCACCTCACACCATAGCCATTTATGAAGGCTATCACCTCTGTCAGCCTCCTTCTATCGATGGGGATTCTCACACGTGAGCACAGTCCGTCCAGCCAGAGCATTAAGCTCTCGGCTTTAATGACTGCAACCATTGTTTATGCCATTATCCGCCTCACCGGAACTCTTAGAATGCATTTGAATCTCGCTGAGCAAAGAAGGAATAGAAGCACAGGAGACATCCTGGCATTGGTCCTCATTCTCACTATGCTGCGAGCGAGGGGGAGACCCCACAGAGGAGCAGGCTGGTATGCAGTTGATTCCAGGAGGAAAAGACACAAGCGGTTCGAACGAGCTCTGCTCCTGTCCAAGAGGAAGCGACGCAAGGAGACCATAGAAACAAACTTCCCCCCCCTAAACTTACGTCAAGGAAATTCCGACCATGGAGCTCCTAGCGGCCTTCTCTGAGAGTCGAATGTTTACAATTCCAGATAATTGGAACCCCCCGGCGTGCATTGAATAAGCAGCACCACTGCCCAGTTCGAGAGAGACTTACGGTCCCAGCAATTCTCCTAATGAAGAGTTCGCCACTTTCCTGGTAGAGGAGGAGCTGTCGGAAAGCAACACCGACTCGCAGCTGCAAAGGAAGATGCAGGGTCACCAGGAAATGAATGCCAAACCAAAGTCGTCGACCCTGCCTCCACTCCTACACCCGGAGCACTTGAACTTGATCTTTGAGGTCCGCAGTTTGGTGGATGATCAAATTTTCAAAGCCATCCGCGTTAGCCAACGCTTGGACATGCTATACACAGCCTACTCTAGTGCCACACCTCGGTGACAATGAACCACCTGTGCTCATCCCTATGTCATTCCTCTCAGCAACGGCAAGGCGAAGGACGACTACGAGGACTCCGGTGAATATGTTCTTCTGTTTTACATGGTTTCCAACTTCATTTCTTTTGATGTTTATCAGAGCTGTGGCTCTTTAGTTATTAGCCTGGTTAGCGTTAGGCGTTAGTATAGGCCTTACTAAACTACTGATGAAAATGGACATGCACCCTGGTTTCCTTCGGGCAGGGTGGAAAAACGAGCTGCTTGATTTTTCATGCTATTGTGGACAGGCCAATTGTCCTGGTTTCCTACATAGGCAGGACAGCTGGCACCTGTATGTCAAGTGTATTTCTTTTTTGTATTGGATTTTTTGTCCTGCAGGTTTCGAAATGCACTTAACATACAGGTGCCAGTTGTCCTTCCTATGCAGGAAACCAGGACAGCTGGCCTGTCCACAATAGCATGCAAAATCAAACAGCTCATTTTGCCACCCTACCCGAAGGAAACTAGGGTGCATGTCCATTTTCATCAGCAGTTTAGTAAGGCCTATGCTAACGCTAACTAGGATAATAAATAAAGAGCTACAACTCTGATAAACATCAAAAGAAATGGAGTTGGAAACCATGCGAAACATAAGAACCTATTCACCAAAGTCCTTGCAATCATCCTTCGCCTTGTCGCTGCTGACAGGAATGACATAGGGCTGAGCACATGTGGCACATTGTCACCGAGGTGTGGCACTGGAGTAGGCTGCGTATAGCATGTCCAAGTGTTGGCTAACGCAGACGGCTCTGAAAATTTGATCATCCACCAGACTGCGAACCTCAAAGATCAGGTTCAGGTGCTCCGGGTGTAGGAGTGGAGGCAGGGATGACGACTTTGGTTTGGCATCCGTTTCCTAGTGACCCTACGTCTTTCTTTGTGGTTGCGAGTCGGTGTTGCTTTTCGGAAGCTTCTCCTCTACCAGGAAAGTGGCGAACTCTTCATTAGGAGCGTCGTTGGGATTGTAAGTCTCTCTCAAACTAGGCGGTGGTGCTGCTTCTTCAATACATGCCGGGGGGTTCCAATTATCTGGAACTGTAAACATTCGACTCTCAGAGAAGTCCGCTGGGAGCTCCATGGTTGAAATTTCCTTGACGTAAGTTCAGGGGGGCGAGTTTGTTGCTATGGTATCCCTACATCACTTCCTCTTGGCCAGGAGCAGAGCCCGTTCGAACCGCTTATGTCTTTTCCTCCTGGAATCAGCCGCGTACCAACCTGCTCCTCTGCAGGGTCTCCCCCTCGCTCGCGGCATAGTGAGAATGAGGACCAATGCCAGGATGTCTCCTGCGCTTCTATTCCTTCTCTGTTCGACGAGCTTCAAATGCATTCTAAGAGTTCTGGTGAGGCGGATAATGGCATAAACAATGGCTGCAACCATTAAATCTGAGAGCTTAATGCTTTGGTTGGTCGGCCTGTGCTCGCGCGTGAGAGGCCCCATCGATAGACAAAGGCCGACGGAGGCGAGAGCCTTCATAAATGACTATGGTGTGAGGTGAGAGCCACCATAAATGGCCTCTCCCTGCACGCCTCCACGTGCCCCTTCCTTTCCGCGTGGCACCCCATTCGGGGAGATGTTTTACTATTTTACATGTAAATGTGCAAACACATTATTTCAAATAAAGAAAATTAATAAATAATTACATGTAAAAACATATTATTTTAAATAAATAAAACTAATAAATAATTAAATTTTATTAATTTAATATTTTATACTATGTTTATATTTTATTAATGTAATATTTTCTATTATATTTATGATCTAATTAATAAATAATTACATGTAAAACATATTATTTCAAATAAATAAAACTAATAAATAATTAAATTTTATTAATCTAATATTTTCTAGTATGTTTATATTTTATTAATGTAACATTTTCTATTATATTTATGATCTAGATGCATAAAAAAACTCCAAATAAATAGCAATAACATTTAAAATACTAATTAAATTATTTATTGTAAATTAGAATGAAAAAATTAAATTAAATACATTGTATTTTCAAAAATATTGTAAATGGCTAGATTTTTTAAATGCCCACAAAACCCATGGTCCATCGTGAAAATAAGGAAACCAAACAAGTGACTAGGATTTATTATTAGACTTTACCTTAGAATGGCCATGTTACATTTTCCTTTCCAAAAATATTGTTAATGGCTAGATTTTTTAAATGTCCACTAAACCCATGGTCCATCATGAAAATAAAGAAACCAAACCAATGACTAGGCTCTATTATTAGACTATATCTTAGGATGACCATGCTACATTCTCTTTCAAAAGATGACTTCAAAATCAAACCAATGACTAGGCTCTATTATTAGACTTTATCTTAAGATGACCATGTTACATTCTACTACCAAAGGAAACTTAAAAAAACTATTATTAAAAAAAATTGTAATTTTTTAAAATTATAGTTAATTTTCCTTAAAAAAAAAAGAAGTTATTGATTTTTTTTTTTTTTAATTATAATTAATTTTTTTTATGAATTAATTTTTTTAATATATTTACGTTTGATATATTATAATTAAAATAAATTTATATCTTTTTATTAGAGTTATTTATTAGTGATTAGATAGATAGATAGATAGATATAAATTAAATAATATTTTTTTGAAATAATGATATAGGAAATTAGTAATTTACAACAAGAAATTATATATTTACTTTATCATGGGAAAATAAATATTCTTCTATGAGGAAATCATTATCTCAATCGATAGGATTGAAAAACCTTAATTATTCAAGGAACAAAATTAACTTTATAACCTTAAATTATCTTTTATTCATTACACATACTTGTTAAATGAATAAAATATTACATTATCATATGTGAACATTAACCTTAATGTTATATTCTTATTAATCTAATCTATCACTTAACCATTCATTTTCCATTAAATGAATAAAAAAGTACATAATGAGCATTAAACCTAAAATATAATTAATAGTCAAAAGTTTTGACTATTAATAATCATTACCTAGACATATCAAAAATTTACATTATCCATAATTTATTAATAATAAAATAAATATTTAATAAACAAGTAATTTGTTCTTTAATCAATTTTACACTATGTCTACAATATAGATTCAAAGAAAAAACATCTTACTAATCCATATTCAAAAAAAAAAAAAATTGTGATTCATTTCATAAAGAGAAAAACTTAACTCTAACCTAAACTATATCTTTGTAATCCTAAAAACATATTATTTGTTAAGGATGTTTTTAAGAGTGTGTTATATAAGTTAAAGAATGCCTTATTTTTAACTATGATGGAAAATTAATGATGCAACTTTTACCTAATTTAATTCAAATTTAGTTCTCTAAAAAGATATTAGACCTTCTAACTCTACAAAATATTAAGAGAATACATTACATCTTGTTTTTATTGAAAATTAACATTTAAATAATGTGTCTGTTTGTCTAGAAAAAAAAGTTATAGTTTTTATTAAAAATAAAAAATAAATTGCCTTAAAAATATGTTGATGTTGTAACATTGGTGACATATACACAATATTCTTTCAACATAAGATTATTTGCCTTCTACATTAACATGTGATCCTATGTACATATAAAAAAGGGAGCCACCTTTGAAGGGAAAAATAACTGAAAGCTTCTGAAGATAATAGACCATCTACATGTCCTTGACACAAACAAAAGATAGTAGGATAACGATCTAACATGAATATAAGCATAAAATAAAAATGGGATTATGAAAGACATCAGATGCACATATCCCTTTCACGCTATGTTTCTTTATGAAATTAAAAATCCCTTATTAGGTTCTCTCCTAGTAGGTACTCCCCCGGTAGGTTATCCCTTAGGCGGCTCTCCATTAGGTAGTGGTGGTTGTTTACCATTTAGAGGTGGTTCCCCATGTAGGTATAGGTAGTTAGGTATAGGTAATTTATCCATGCTTCAATAGATTCTTCAATTGGGACTAAAACTGAGATGAACACCACTATGTATATAGGATCTTCTACTAGTGATGGTGCTACTTATACAGGTGCTTCTACAGGATCAACTGCCTCTGGTGCTTACCTTGTTATTGGTGTAAGCCTAGATGGGATGTGCAGTAAGTAGGAAAAAGGTGAGCTTATAGGCAATGTACAAGTTATCGGAAAAAAACTATTTCTGTGGAGAAAGACACATATTCATATATACACAATGCACTATTCGCATATCAATGAACGGAAATCAATTTACCAAACAACTAAAACTGATATGAATTTGAACTATAACTTTTGAGAGCACATATTCTCTCTTGTAGACATGGAGAAAAGAGGTTTGATGAAATTGAGTTGATGCTTCTAAAATTTAATCAAGAAGTGGTATTAGTACTAAATTTTGAATAAGAATTCATTTACCCATTCTATAACCAACATAGAATTCCCCAAAACTAAAAAAAAAAAAATCAGATTCATCTAAAGAGCCAATTTGAGTAGGAGTTTGAGGAATTGTGATTCTGCCTAATCGTTCATGTGGATTCTAATATTCACTTTAAAATAAAAGTTGTGGGGACAATAAATAAACATAATACCTCGAGCTCCATTTGGTGTTTGCTTTCCTTGACTTGATGTATTGAAAAAGGATCCAAGATGTTGATTGATTAATCTCTATCTCTTGAATTGCTAAGGGAATTTTGAGGTAAAACATGGGCCTAAAATAAATTATACTATCATAATCAACTTTCTAAGAACCAATAGGGTTGAATACTATGATGCCAATCATAAAGATGAATATTTTTGGAGGGAAAGGAAGAAAACTACTCTTTTTTATCATATTTTTTACTTATGTCCTTATAGGTTTACTAAAATTTAAAGTGTAGGCACTTGTTTGATGCATAATTAAATTCTGCATTATGCATCCAACGAGTGCCTATACTTGACATTTGAGTAAACTTAAAAGGATATAAGTTGAAAATACAATAAGAAAAATAGTTATCTTCCTTTCCCTTCAAATATTCATAACTCTTCTTTTATTATTTTCCTTCGAAGTCGCATTTTGGACCTCAAATTTCCCCTTATTGTACTTTGAAGGTTTTTTATTGAGTTTATGTTGGATCCCCTCATAGAAATATTTGGTTTTAGAAAACACTTCCAAGGGTAAGGACATTTTTTCAAAAATGATGTAATTCTTTGTAATCTAGAGTGCCTAAGGAACCATTTTGGGTAGGGATCTATGATTTTCTAGAATCCACTCCTCCATCAACTTTTAGAAATTCTCAACTAAATTTGATCCTTCCAAAATCCCATATTTCCACATTGTTGACATAGGAAAAGTTTTATTCAATAGATAGGAGTACTCCCTAGTATAAAGTCCCAATTAGATCTCACATCACTTGGGATACGAGACCCATTTGGATTTTGTCCCAAAAACCATTACTAAAAAAGAGTGTGGTGTGGTGATTATAGGGCAATCACTTTGTGAACTTTTGACATATCAAGTGTGTTTGTGGGATATTAAAAAATACCCACATTATCACTAGACACTAATAAAAAACTCCCAAAATCCTTTTGTCGGACCCCTCTCCCAATACATTTTCCAATAAAAGAGACATATTTTTACTAGATACCCCTTTTTATACCCCCCAATACCTATAAACCACTCTGAACCTTACATCCCCACAAATACCTATAAACCACTCTTAACCTTGCATCCCCTCAAATACTTACAATATATTGAATTTATTTTTCACAATTTCTAAGCTTCTATCAATCAACATGATAAGATATTGGTCAACAAGGTGAATTCCCCGTGGCAGTGATGATATGCAGAGTGCAATGTGTAATATGAAGCTAATCTAAGTGTTGAAATAAAACTATTATAAACTATCCTATCTAGGATAAAACTAATAAAGGGTATTTTCATGGAGTTGGTGGATAAAAAAGTGGCAATAGTGTGAGAATGAATGTAATATACCCTGAATTTCACAATTTTTTTTTTAAGGGAACACTATCGTCTAAAATGCATGACAAATGTCATGACACAAAGAACAATTAATCTTAAACCATTTAATGTATATCTATATCTGGAAAAGTACCATTGTTATAACGTTTTCTAAATGGTTTGCAAGTGATCTTAAGATCCATACATTGTTTGCCACTAGGCATTGCTACTAGCATTATCAATGTAATTTTCAACCCAATCATATAAATCCTAGCTATATTACTAAAACATATCACAAAGCACTTATAAAATACAAAACCCATACACCATACTCTAAATATACTTTATGTAACTCATACTTGAACACTAGCGCACATTGAGAATGGCCTAGGTCCTAACCGCCAAGTCCTAACTTTCACGCTAGGACTTTGGTGAGGTTCCAAAGTGTGTATACATGTTGAATTACACTTAGATCAAAGACATATAGTTGGAACCCTATTAACATATAACCTTGGTCTGCATCAACCATAACTTATGGTCTATACAACAAAAAGATAGTATCACTCAAAAGGTAATATTCCGAAAAATATATTTTTAGAATAAGTACATATTATTACAAAGAATTCATTTATTAATATCAATTTTGTTATATTTAGTTTTCATATATCAGTATAAAAATAGGTTATTTTCATGTTACTTTTTTCGGGAATATTAGGAAAATCTCAAAGGATCAACGAGTGGATATCCAAAATATGCTACTAGGAATGTCCAAAAAGGTGTACAAGGAGATGGTCAAATAAATGGACATAATTTCATCATAGGAGGAGCCATCTCAACAACAACGTACTTGAAATGTATGAAATCATTGAATTTTTCTATTAGGTACATATAAATAAATAATTTAGCATTAAATATTAATTTTCAAGTATTTTCTTGCACAAAATAAAACAATATGAAACCCATTCAACACATAAAGCAAGACGACAAGGAAGAAAATGGTTGATAGTTAAGTTTGTGAGTAATTTTTATTTCCTTATAACAACTTAAGATTTCATTTTTGTATATTTTAAGTGGTTTTAGAGCTTCCATCCTTTAATGTTTTCAAATATTTGCTAACATAAAAAGAAGAGCCATCGGAAGAATTGATTGGCATTGGGTTAAGTATGGGTTGTGTATATATGTTGGCATAAAAAAAATTATTTGTGGAATTTGTAATTATCTATGTCGTTTTACTTCTCTCATTTTATAATTAATGGAACAAACAAAATCCTTTATATTAAATCTATGATTTATTATGGGGTATAAAACTTGCCTAAAACAAATTATGGAAATGTGTCAACATAAGAGTTGTTGACAAAATGCATGATATTTGGTTTTGAAAGAATGTGTATTATTCAGTAGTCAATTCTTTGTATGGTACATCAATTTTTTTTACATTCGTGTATATTATGTATTTCAATTTTCATTATTCTCACCAATGTAGATACTCTCATTACACTTTATTTTTATTTTTGTAGATGAAATTTGAAGAAGAGGAAAACAATTAAGGAAATCAACAAAACATTCATCCAAATAACCCAAGTCATGGAAGTAGCTCGAGCACTAACAACAGTTCCAAGGAAGATTGATGATCAATATATCTGCATGTTAATGCAAGTTGTTGTATTTTTTGAAATAAATGTTTGTTAAAATCAAACATTTTGTTTAATGTAATGGACATAGTGTCCCAATTGAAAGACAAGGGGTTACCAATAAGAGTCCCATTTTGTATGAAAAAGAGCCTCTTATTCATATACAATAAAATGCATTTTATTTTATTCTATTGTTTTGTCCAATGTCGCTATGAAATGTTGCATCGCTCATTAATTATATAGATGATTAAATATTATAATGAAGAGATGTAAAATATGATGATATAACAAATTAATCAAAACATCATATCCAAATGCACAACTCAAAATTTAATTTATATGAATACTATTATAAGATCTATGCCAATTTTTTGATGAAAAATAAAATTAAAAAATAACAATATTTGCACTATCACAAGTTGATGTTTCTAAAAGGAGAAAATCAACATCGGTGCATTTAATGCTAAAATTCACTGGTGCTCTATTAAAATGCACACCAATGTTGTAATGCACTGAACCAACACCAATCATAATATTATTTTAACAACAACAATTATAATAATAAAAATCGCCCTTCGGGTGCGTTTAATTAAAACGACGCACCCATGCTTCTGTATTAGACTTCTGCATTGATGCATTCTAAATTTCATGCACCAGTCAGGTTTTTCTTGTAACGCACCGATGCACTTTTATTATTAAATCACCTACGCATTATTATTCAGGAGAGCACCAATCCCCCAATATTTTTTTGACTTCCTTGGTGCTTTTGGTGAAATGTAAGTATCAATGCTTTAAGTTTGAGAATGCACTAATGTGTATACTCCATCAATCACACCGCATAGAAAAACATCCACTAAAACCTCCAACTGCCCATATTTTTATACTTATAATGAAGTTCCATTATAATCTCCACAAAAACATCTACTACCGAAAACAAATGTTTTAGCAGGGGTTTTTTTCACAATTTTTTTCAATTTTGTAACACTAAAGACCTCCGCTATAACCTCCACTACAAGGTCTTTTACTTGGAGTGCATCCTCTTAGGTGAAGGCATAACCCCCTAGAAAACGTCCTCCCATTGCATAAAGAATGACCCAGACATGGACATCCATATCCACATTGAGTAGAAACATGATGCAACACAACACGTTTATGTCATTATCCCACTAGGATCTAACTATAGGTGATGTTGGCGGAGGGGTTGGTCCTTTAATCCCTGCAGTAATTTGCATCTAGAAGAGGGCACATGTATAGACTAGGCATCCATGTGACCCCCATATATGCTCAAGCAACAAACAAACTTGTTATGGGATAACATAGGCCACTAGACATGAGATTTCCGTGGAGTTTAGTATCTTGACCATATTTATGTTCTCCATTGATTACACACACACACACACAAATATATATGTATATATGTGTGTGTGCGTTTGTGTAGTTTGTTGTGTATTTTTTTCTATATCTAATTATATGATATTTACAGCTTCTATTCGAATAGAATACCCTCAACATTGTTAGATGCATCATTACTATTTCCCACTACTGATGAAGAAATAGAAATAGCCTGCTTGTTCGGTATAATTCATAATTAGATATGCAATACCTTTGATATATTCATCATTGTTCTCTTCTTATTCTCTAGCAATCTCACTGATTTGCCACTATTTTTCGACATTTGTAAGATATGTGTTCTATTTCTAAAGGTTGAGATACCATACAATGATGAACAATGTCCATTTGGGATTGATATATCACGCCCTTCATAGGTATCATGTGCCGATTTAAATCTTGTTTAAATGTGAAATTTGTTATATTTTTTTGGTTTAGTTTCACATTTTTTCACTAATAAAAATATTATAAATGTGTATGTAGGTTGGTTCATTTAATTTCAGGTCACTCATATCACCACCATCCCATTCAACACTACCAACATTCAATTCCTCATTTTTTCTCAGCTACACGGAAAGTCTGGTCCTTGGCCACCCTACTCCAGCTCTTGGGATATGACTTTCTACCCTAAGGTTTATTCCATTCCTTGTAAAATCCATGGGGAATTATCATCACACACCCCCTCCCATGTTTTCCATCCCATCCATCCATAGTGGTTCACTTGTACATTCCAAAATTTTCAGTTCCTTAACATTCCAAAATTTAGAAAATGGAGGGTTGTTGAGGTCTTAACATAGCCTTAGGCATGTGGAAGAAGGAAAACATCTTTTACCACAAATCATCGAGGTGTCTTAATAATTTGGTTTGTGAAATCAATGAGCCAAAAGTTGTATAGGAAAAGATATGAGAAAAGTAAACTAGTCTAAATGCTATTAAAAAATAATACCACTCATTTAAGTAGAATTTAAGAAGCAAACCTCTTGATTTCTTTATGATCTATAATCTTGAATCTTTACCAAATTAAAATTTTCCTTTCATTTTTTTGTTATATTGAATTCAAATTCTCACATACCAATTATGTTGCGGACTTAATGTTACAAGCTTAGATTAAGATTACATGTCAATTGGCCAACCATTCATAACTTCGTTTTTAATGGTTTTTAATCCAATGTTATTATATAGTGACACATTAGCAAAAAATAACCACCTTTTAATTTCTAATTAATGTTATGCAATGTGATTACTTCATACATGAATGCATTATTTCTATAGATAATATTCAATGCCACTTCCTCTTAGATAGATGTTATTTGGAGAATGTCCTAAATCAACAACATTGTTGTCATTGTAGATGATTAAATGATAATGATTCAATATTAAAATCTCAATAGAAAAGTAACAAAATTACATTCACTTAAAATTAGTCTCTTTTTAATTATATATATTAAATACTTTATCATATTATATATATATATATATATATATATAAAAGATTCTCTTATTTGTAAGTCGTAAGATATTAATTATATATATTAAATATTTTATCTCTATATATTATAATAATAATAATAATAATTGATTATTTGTTGAATAAAAAAAACAAACAAAGAATCCGCTTAACATAACATAAACTAAACAAACAAAGAATCCCCTTAACATAACTATTTAACTGCTAAAATATACATATCCTATCCTACATTCTTTATACATAAAACATTTTTTTATTTTTTATTTATTGAAAGCTTTCATCAATACATTCCTTTTGCCAGATGAATAATTTTTAATGCTTAATATTTTTTCATTTTATTCCTTTGATCCCATATTATATTTTTTCAATGATTAATACGATTCGGGCGTTCCCCATTCAGGGTAGGCTACTTTCTATTGTCAACTCAAACTTAAGTGATCTTGCTGGAATATAACTGTTTGGATTGACTTGTTTGACATTAAGTAAGTGAATCAATCATAAGACGCTCAAATGCATCAAAAGTTTTAAAGGTGAATACAGATGTGAAGCGTTGACGTTTTTTAATATAATATTCATTACAATCTGAAAGAAGCATCGAACACACTGAAATAGATCCTTTTGCAAGCAATACAACTCAAAGATCTGTTATTAAACACACAAGAATTTCAAATTGCTTCCAGTGATGGATGCAACGGTGTAACTTTATTATAGAAAAAAGAACTCTTTCACGGGAAAGCTGGAGTTATGAAGCATAGCTGGAGTTATTGAGCAGAGCTGCACCTGAAAGTTGCTAGCAGCATGGACGAGGGCGTACTCTGTTTAGACCATGATTAGAACTATGACGTACTATGAATTTTCCCAATAGCTATGGAAATGTCATGCTTCCAAAGAGTTAACTCAAATTCGATGCTTGTCGGGGCGGGGACGATGTTGGCAGGGAGATCCATTCCTGCAGGACAGTACGCCTGCGTTTCGGGTGAGTTCTTGCACTAGGGCTGAACTCCTCGGTGCCACACTGTATGCAGTTGCATATGCGGAAGACAGCTGTGATCCTGATTGAACTAAATATGCACCGTTGAGAAACAGATCATCTTCAGATATCCAGTTCCAGTTCTTCCATTCATTGTGCTGCACAGCGTTGTTCACCCGCCTCGTAACCTCTTTTTTGAATGGATTTGCAGAAGCGCGGAATCTGTTACCTTGACTCAAGATGGCAGGGTTTGGACTTCCACCGATGGCATAATCTTCCCACTGAGTGTAGTCATTGTTCACTATATAGAAGTGTCCGTATCGACACTTACATTGATGAACATGATTCATTCATAATTAAAGAATACTAACAATATCGTGGTCTTCCTTAGCGGCCGCAAAAGGGAACGAGATGTCGAAAATTAGGGTTTTAAAAATGGTTAAATGCAACCGTTAAAAGAATATTTACCTTGATATTCTTTCGTTGAGACCTTTGCCAAAATGGTTAAATGCAACCGTTACCTTCATGATCACGTCGTCAGTGTAGGTGGAGAATCTCTTATGTGGATGCCATGAATGATGATGTTTGTCACATTCTGAATGGTGATACAGGGGCCACCCTGACCAATGTGAACGTTGACGCCGCGTCCATCGATCGTCTTGTAAGATCAGCTCTTCCTTCAACCGGATCACCATGTCTCTCTTGAAGATGATCCAGAGAGGCTCTTCATGAACAGCTCTTGAAACTGTTCATGATCAGCTCTTCCTTCAACCGGATGACCATATCTCTCTTGAAGATGATCCAGAGAGGCTCTGTCTGAATCACGCCATAACGCAGAGTGCCTTTCCACGGATTCACCGGATCATCACGGGGATCCGTAACGACATAAAACTTGCCGTTTTTGCCTCCAAT
>JASDQU010240736.1:31993-45984 GCA_032191745.1 Picea mariana
CACCTTAGACATTATGTTTTGGTAGGATCCTCCATCAATTAGACATGAATGAGAATTTTTTCCCATTATCTGCGTGGACATGTAAAAGGGAGGATACTTAGGCTCGAGACAAGTTGTGGTGGAAACGTTGAATTCCTGCTCAAATTTGATTTCATTAACAACTAAAGATATTGTTGCCCCAAACTTTGCAGCTAGTAAAAGAGGGACAAAAAGGACTTTATTGAGATTCCACCGTTGCTCGGTCCCTTGTAGAACATCTAGAAAGCCAATATTAGCCTTCAAGGATGCCAATTCATGGGATGCAATGTACGTCGAGTAATTTAATGCTCGTGTTGTAATATTTTGCATCAAAACAACATAATTATGGTGTTGAACAATGGGTAACGACTGTTATTTTGGGGCTGAAAATGGAACAGATATGTCATTTCATTTACCTTTTTTATTTCTAGCATTTCTAGCGGTAGAATTTTAGATGGGCTTGGGTTTGAATTGGCTGTACATTGTTTGGATATAATTCATGGCAATGTATACTTCATCATATGACTCCTCTTCTTCAATGAAAACCACCATAGAAGAGGGTTTCTTTCATTTGGCCCACTATTTAGCAGCTAGAAATGACTCATAGGTTGTTGGGTCATGGGATTCATTGAGAAATTGTACCAATGATGAACATAAGTCTCTTTAAGATTAGACGTATTGGATCTTCGTAGCATACAAAGAGTAGGATTTGAGATAGGTTTAGGATCTACGGTGTAACACACCTGATCCCTGAGTATATTTCCTAGGGATGGGGCATCAAAATTTCGCTATCCTTAACATCTCAAATCCTCTGTATGAGGTATTCATCCTCTTCTACTTACCCGTAGTGTTCTAATGACTGTAATCAGGCTTAAATCCGAGATTTGGGTTGCAAGTTATGGCTTCCCAAAGTTCTTTGGGCGTTCATTTATTGAGGGCCACGTGGTGTTCACGTGAATCCACCTCACACGTATTGTCTCCAAGTTCCTTCATCCACTGTGGAATTCCATCCACCGTCTGATCCCATGATTGAACTCAATCTTCGTCTAACATGTAGGTGTCTAACACGCAGGACAACAAGAAATTTGACACTTCGGCATTGAACGCCTCCTTACTGTCTATGCACGAGACCTTCCGGAGTCCCGAAGTCCCGTAGTCCCGTAATCTTGCCACGTGGTTCTGACCTTCGGGCCTTTTGGGTCTCTCTATTACACTACACCCCAAATCCTCTGGAGTCCCGAAGTCCCTGACTCCCAGAGTTCTGGTCACTTCACCAACCACTTTGGCTAGGTAGGCACGTACCAGGGGCTGACACGTAGAAGGGTCGGGGTGACATGTGTCATGTTCCAATAGGCATATAAGGTCTATGAAAATCACAAATCGAGCTGACACATGGCACATTGATCGTAGGTCCACGTCACCCTAGTGACGTCGGGTTGCCACGTCACACCAGACTGACAACCTTCTAACATCCCTCAATCTCATGGTCGAGATCCGACCATGTAGATCCATGGATCCACGACTAACATTACTTCGTGATTCTGACCTTCAGGAGTTTTACGATGGAAACTCCTCTTTTCATCCGGAGTTGGTCCATGTTGGGCTGACCATAGCCTAGATCTGACAGTTAGGAAGAGTCTCGAAGTGTCCTTGACTCGACAACTCTCGTTACTACGGACTTTGGACCTTATCAACACACCACACCTCAAATTTCCCGGAGTGCCCAGTCTCCGAAATAAAGGATCTAACACCACGCGTCCCTTGTATATCGACGACTGAGAGGGATATCGAAGGATCCTTAAATCCATGGTCCACATTACTTCGCGACTTCGGTGGATTTGACATTGCAACACCCCTGTCCTCCTGAAGCGGTCAACGCTGGGCTGACTACATTGTAAATCTAACGGCTAGGAAAGAACCCGAAGGATCCCTAGATCTACGGTGTTGGTCACTTCGCGGCTCCAGCCTTCGAGGGTTTTTTGGATTTACTGCCACTCCATTCTCTTGAAGCAGGACTTCGCTGAAGTACCGTGTGCTGGTCCCTCCTCCTGAATGATCGGACGGTAGGCGAGGCTCCTGACGATCTCCCCCCCCAAAATCTACGACTTTCCTTTACTTCGTAACTTCGACGTTCGGGGAGTTTGATGCTACGACATCTCCATTCTCCTGAAGTGGTACTCCGCCAAAGTTGTCTTGGTGTAGATCCAAGGGCTGAGGGAACCCCCCAAACATTCTTGATCGGTGGCTCGCGCTACTTCACGATGGGGAGTTGGATCCCGATTTAGTTGATAAGATAGGTTTATCTAACCACTAGGGAAACCACCCAACGCCGGTCAACCTTACAGGTAACTGTAACTCTCGATCGCCTTTGGCTGGTTTGTGACTATTAGGGCCGACAATACTCCAAAGTCTCAGGCTTTCGGAGCTCCGAAGCTAGAAGGACTTGGCTCCCTTAGGCTTAGCATAGGGTTCCTAGATCTTGGTCACATGGGTCCTTCTAACTCTCGCGAGTTAAGCACAACTTCCTCATCATGAACTTGCTAAGTACTTGGGCATAATATCTCGATCGCACAGTAAGGAGTATGAAGAAGATATCCTCTTCAGACGGATAGGGCCAGATTGATGCAATACTTTCTATCTCGGTCGTCCTACAGGTTTATGTCCCACGACACCTCAAAGGTAAAGTTGGGGCATATAGACGATCAATCAGAAG
The DNA here is from genome assembly GCA_032191745.1 of Picea mariana. Taxonomy (NCBI): domain Eukaryota; kingdom Viridiplantae; phylum Streptophyta; class Pinopsida; order Pinales; family Pinaceae; genus Picea; species Picea mariana. The sequence continues at coordinate 34,725 of JASDQU010240736.1, forward strand.
CATAATTTCACAATAAGATAAATGCATACACATAAATTGATCATTCAATACAAAAACCATTATTAGATGTGTAAATACATGCATTAACCCATTATTCCAATTCAATACATAGAGTATGAAAACACTTATCAGAACCAGATAACGTGATGTGACTGTTGAAAGGGGTGTATGTTTCCACCCAAGCATAGGCTCAGTCACTCCTAACGGATTTACCATTGGCCACCCCCGAGCTAGACCATGATGCTCTGAGAGAGAATTCTTTCTTCCGGCTTAGAAACAGTCAGGGACGGAGGTTACTCTCCTCCTCCCACGAGATCTTGGCAACAGGTTTTCTCTATACCAAGCAAGGAAGCCTACTTGATTAATTCCTTAGTCGCTCAGCACCCTCATTTATCATCTTGTATCATAACCCTGCTAGCCATATCCTGTGACCAGAACACGTTCATTTCTCAGTTCTTCCTCGAAATTGAGAGCTTAGTCTCTCTTCTCTGCTTCTCTTCGCAACTCTTTCTATGCCCACCATGCCTTCCTTTCTTTCCTTCCTCAACAAGATTGCATGTGGTTCAAATTCCCAGTCTGTGGTCAGGTATGAAATCCTTATAGATGGGTTCTATGCCCCATCCCCTCATTAACTCTTGAGGATTTCTTCCCACCTACTAGCATGATTGTAATTCATTCTGGGGTCAGAGGACTGTTCTGTTCCTCAACAATTAAATCCAGCAAGGTATTGGTTTGGTGGAGGTTATCTCAACCATTCTTGGTTCCCCTCACCATCTCTTTCATAACATATGTGGTCTATCTTGGAAAACCCCCCTTTCAACAGTTATGCAACACTTATCAATTTTCTATTAATAACAAAAATTATATTCATTGACCTTTTATACAAAGGTTCATCAAATCAAACATTCACACATATCGAGTTTTCCATAGTCTCTTGGCCAATATAGTTATATTTACAAACTAGGGGAAACAGGGGTGTTACAATCCCCTCCCCATTAAAGGAACATTGTTCTCGATGTTCTATCTGTCAATGTGCTTTGTATATACATAAGTAAATAAAAATGGATATGCATGTTTCATGGCATCCTCCATTTCCCACGTAGCTTCATCTTGGCCAAAGTATTTCCACTACACCTTGACCTGTACAATGGTTTGATTCCTAAGTGAGGTTTCCTTTCGGTCTAGTATGCATTTAGGTTCTGGAAAGAATTCTCCCTCCGGATCCACCTGAATCACAGACCAGTCAATTATATGATTAGAATCATGTACATATTTCTTCAATAATGAAACATGGAAAACATTATGTGCCTTCACTGTGGGAGGGAGTGCTAGCCTATAGGCTACAGGTCCCACTCTATCTAAGATTTCAAAGGGTCCACAATACCGGGGTGTCAGCATGGCACAAGCTCCCATTCTCAAGGAACTCTTCCTGGGTCTAATTCTGAGATAGACATGGTCTCCTGTCTTGAACTCTATGGGAGTTCTCTTTCTGTCGGCGTAAAACTTCTATCTATCCTGAACAGTTTTTAGATTTTGCTTTATCTAAATCACTTGTTGTTCCATTTCTTTCAGCATGTCGGGTCTGATTGTAATTCTATCCACTAGATTACTCCAGCTGATTGGAATCTTGCACTGTCTACCACAGAGGGCTTCAAAAGGGCTCATCTTCAATGAATCTTGATAACCGTTGTTGTAAGCAAATTCTACCAATGGAAGGTAGTCTTCCCACTTCTTAGGCTAATGCATTACATGCATCCTTAACATGTCTTCTAATATTTGGTTCACTCTTTCTGTCTATCCATCCGTTTGAGGGTGATAGGTTGTGCTAAACAACAATTTAGTCTCAAAACCAGCCATTAAGGATTTCCAAAAGGTTGAAGAAAATTTTGTGTCTCTGTAATATATAATCTCCCTAGTCATGCCATGCAGTATGGATATCTCATTCATGAAGATGTTGGTAATATCTATTGCCTTGCAAGTTGAGTTGACAAGAACGAAGTGAGCATACTTGCTCAACTTGTCCACTACTACCATGATGGCATCATTCTGCTTGGCCGATTTTGGTAATCCGGTGATGAAATCCATGGATAAGGTTTCCCATTTACATTCTAGAATTGGTAGAGGCTGTAACAACCCTGCTGGGTGCCAATGTTCTGCCTTAACGTGCTGGCATTCTAGACACTTAGCTAAATAGTCAACTATGTCCTTTTTCAATCCAGGCCAATAGAATTGTTTCCTAGTGCTCGTGATCATTTTATGATAACCTGGATGACCAGTATATGGTCTCTTGTGTAGTTCATCCATTATGAGACTCTTCAAGTCATCACATCTTGGAATATACAATCTGTTGTTGTAGGTCATTATGCCTTCATTAAGCATTTAATAGCCTTCATAATTTAGCCCTGTGGGCTCTTGCTTTAGGTATGACGTCACGGTCTTGAAAAATGCATCTATTTCTTGTGAATTTTTGACTCTCTCGCTGACATCCATTTCACAAGTGCTTACCATTGCTAGGTGAATCATTTTCACACTTCTGCTAAGGGCATCGACCACCCTATTTTCCTTTCATTTGACGTGTTTGATTTCAAAATCAAACTCACTAAGGAGAGCCATCCACCTAGCTTGTCTAGCATTGAGTTTTGGTTGATCAAACAGGTGACTCAACCCACAATGGTCTGTCATAAGTACAAATATCCTACCCAGGAGGTAATGCCTCCACATTTTTAAAGCATGCACTATGGCAGCCAACTCTAGATCACGGGTCACGTTATTGATTTCGTGCTCATTCAATTTTTTAGATTCGTAGCGAATTACATTCCCTTCTTGCATAAGGACTCCTCTAAGTCCTTCCTTACAAGCATCTGTACACATGAGGAAGTCATCATCAGGGTATGCAATATTCAACATGGGTGCATGGGTTAGAAGGTATTTCGATTCTTGAAATCTTTCTTCACATTCTGATGTCCAAGTGAATTTAACCCCCTTTTTCTGAAGGGAAATGATTGGACAACTGATCTTGGAAAATCCTTTTATGAACCTTCTATAGTATCCTTCTAATCCCATAAATGACCTGATATTGGATACATCCTTTGGGTTAGGCCATTCCATGATAGATCTGATCTTGTCAGGGTCTATTGCCACTCCTTCTTTAGAAATAACATGGCCTAAGTAATGTACTTGCTTCTGGAAAAAGTCACACTTGTTAAACTTAATGTAGAGTTGATGCTCTCTTAGTACTTGAAGCACTAATTTAAGATGTTTTTCACACCCCTCTCTGTCCTTGGAGTAGATTAGGATATCATCAATGAAAAGCAATCCAAATTTGTATAGGAATTTTTTGAGTACATTATTCATCAAGCACATAAAAGTGGCCGGGGCATTAGTTAATCCAAATGGCACCACGACCAATTCATAGTGACCATATCTCGTCCTAAAGGTTGTTTTGTGGATGTATTCATCTTTGATTCAGACTCGACGGTATCCAGACCTTAAGTCAATCTTTGAGAAAATGGATGCACCCCTTAATTGGTCAAACAAGTCATCGATTCTTGGTAAGGGATACATGTTCTTTATGGTTGTCTTATTGAGTTGTCTATAGTCTATGCACAGTCGGAGTGTGCCATCTTTCTTTTTCACAAACAAGATGGGTGGTCCCCATGGAGACACGCTAGGTCAGATGTAGCCTTTTTCCATCATCTCCTTTAGTTGTAGCTTGATCTCAACTAGCTCTAGTGTAATCATCCTATAGGTCGTTCTAGAGACTGGCACTACCCCTGGTGCAAGTTCTATGGAGAAGTCAATGTCTCTTCTTGGAGGTAGACCCGATACCTCTTCTGGAAACACACCTTTATACTCTCTTAATATGGGGTGGTCCTCTAGGTTTGGTTTGTCATCCTCAACAGATTCCAACACATGTATTGCATATAGAGGACATCCATTCCTGCAATACTTTTTCATTTGAAGGGATGATATTCATCTCAAAAAGATAGGCCTCTGAATCCCTTGGAGGGTTATTTTTCTTCCTTCTTCATTTTCACATTCCAAATTCTTATGGTAACAGTCCAAATTGGTTTTATAAGTGGCTAACCAGTCCATACCAACCAACAGGTCATAAAATCCTAGAGGAATTATGTCAAAGGTCGCTTGGGTGGGAAATCCATCCATAATGAATTGGCAAGTTCGTATGACCTCTGCTACTTTTCTTTTGGTTCCAGTGGCTAGTTGTACCAACCATGTCTTAACATCTCTATATGGTTGTAGTTTACATTTATCAACAGTCCGAGGGGCCACATAACTCAAATTAGAACCAGGGTCAATTAAAATAGAAACTAGACGGTTGGCAATCATACGTTCCATCTCCACCACAGAGGCTTGGTGGTCGGCTTGGTTATTATCCAAGGCTACATAAATCCGTGGCATGCTCCTGGCCACATCATTGACTGTCGTAGCTTCTTGGATATTGTATACTCTACTATTGTTTTGTTGTCTGTGTGGACAATCCCTCAGTAGATGTTCTTCTCCACAACCCCAACATTTCAAGGGTTCTTTCTTTGGGTTATCAGTCTTTCCTGGGGTTGCTCCAAAAGGTTTATTTCCACTCCGAGAGGGGAAATTTTGTTGATACACACTTCTAGTAGGAAGGCTCATCCTAGAACCCTTTCCATAGTTCTTAAATCTTGAGGATTTAAACCCCTTCTTCTTGAATCCCGAACTACTTTTATTCTTCCAGTCCTCGCGAGGTTCTATCTGATTCCCGAGTTGTTCATAACAATACCTTGCTTTCTAGATCATGTCTTCTAAGGTCTTTGGCTCATCAAACTCAATCATGTCCCGACAGGTTTGAGGTAACCCACTAATAAATCGCTGCACTTTTACCTTTTCATCCTTTATGTAGGGTACATACCTCAGCAGCTCAAGAAATTTAGTGACATATTCCTCTCTGGTGAGTTGTCCTAGCCGGAGTTCATAGAACCCCTTAGTCTTCCCATCAAAGTATTTCTATGACAAATACTTCTTCTTGAAGTGTTTCTCAAACTGTTTCCATGACAAGTCCTAATTATGGATTCCTTTCACATTCCTAAGGTCTTCCCACCAAATGGAAGCCTTTCCATTCAGGTTGAAGATGTTTATTCAAGCCTTTGAGTTTTTAGAGTAGTCATGGACTTTGAAGTACTTATTTAAACCAAGCAGCCAAGCTTCTGCCTCTTCCCCTTTCTCAATCTCTCTATTGAAAGAGGGTGGGTTGGATTTCTTGAACTCTTCAAGATCATGACTTTCAGAATGCTTTCACTTCTTTCCTTTCCTTTGAGAATGTGAACTAGATTTTCTACTAGAAGATCCTTCAGAGTTGCCAGTTTCCTCTCCAAAGGACTCTCTCGATGAGTGTCTCTTGCCTCTAGGTTGAACCTTCCTCGAGGTACTCCTCTTAGTGCGGCCACTTATGGGACCACGTTTTTGTATCTCAGGTTGGCTTTGACTTTTCTTCGTATGTCGTCGGTCCACCTGATTGGTTGTGGGTCCATGTTGCAGCTGCCTATGTATATCGGATAAGCTCTGCAGCAAGACTACACTAATTTCCATTTGTTTTTCTAGCTTCTTTATCAACCTTTCATTGTCAGTCTTGCAACTCTGTAATTCAACCATGAGGCTCCTTATAGTTTGAGCCAGATTCGGAGGGGTTTCCACCGCCCTCCTTTCGTCAGATTCTTCGTCTCTGTTGTGGGAGCCATCCCCCACTTCATGGCGCATCACCATCCTTTATACTTGTAGTTTTCCCGCGATTTAATGATTGCTTGAGTGCTGAAAAAACACTTATTGTTAGCCAACAATTTGTTAGTTTATGAACAACACATAGTTCATATTTCTTAAATACACACACACAATAGAAAGTTGCATTCTTTTCTTCAGTAACAGTTTAACCAGACCCTTTAGGAAAGAGGTAATATAGGGTGTAATCCTTAAAAGTCCTTTAAATATGGTTTTTATGCAACTCATCCATGATCCTAAGCAGGCCAAGTGTTGTAACCATGCTCTTATAGCAATTTGTAACACACCGACCCTTGAGTATCTTTCCCAGGGATGGCGCATCAAAATTTTGCTCTCCTTAACATCTCAAATCCTCTGTCTGAGGTCTTCAACCTCTTCTACTTACCTGTAGCATTCTAATGACTGATACTAGGCTCAAATCCGAGATTTGGATTGCAAGTTATGGCTTCCCAAAGTTATTTGGGCATTCATTGGTTGAGGCCCACGTGGCGTCCACTTGAATCCACCTCACGCGTATTGCCTCCAAGTTATTTCATCCACTGTGGAATTCCATCCATCGTCTAATCCCACGACTAGACTCAATATTTGTGTAACACACATGCATATAACACGCAGGCAAACATGAAATTCGTTACTTCGGTGTTGAACGCCTCCTTACGATCTACGCATGAGACCTTCTGGATTCTCGAACTCCTGAAGTCCCGTAAGCTTTCCACGTGGTTCCGACCTTTGGGATTTTTGGGTCTCTCTATTATGCTACACCCCAAATCCTTCAAACTCTCGGAGTTCCAGTCACTTCACCAACCACTTTGGATAGGCAGGCATGTACAAGGGGCTGACACGTAGAAGGGTCGGGGGTGACATGTGTCACATTTCAATAGGCATATAGGGTCTATGAAAAGCATAAATTGAGCTGACACATGGCACATCGATATTGGGTCCATGTCACCTTGGTGACGTCGGCTTGCCACGTCACACTAGACTGACAACCTTCTAGCATCCCTCAATCTCACGGTCAAGATCCGGCCACATAGATCCATAGATCCACGACTAACATTACTTCGCGATTCCGGCCTTCGAGAGTTTTGTGATGCAAACTCCTCTTTTCACACGGAGTTGGTCCGCGTTAGGCTAACCACAACCTATATTTGATGGTTAGGAAGAGTCTCAAAGCGTCCTCAAATCGATAACTCTCGTTACTACGGGCTTCAAATCTTATCGACACACCACACCTCAAATTCCCCAGAGTGCCCAGTCTTCGGACTAAAGGATCTAGCGCCACGCGTCCCCTGTATATCGAAAACTGAGAGGGATCTCGAAGGATCCTTAGATCCATGGTCCACATTACTTCACGACTTTGGCCTTCAGGGGATTTGACGTTGCAACACTCCTGTACTCCCAAAGTGGTCAATGTCGGGTTGACTACATCGTAAATATGACAGCTAGGAAAGAACCCGAAGGATCCCTAGATCTATGGTCATGGTCGCTTCGCGACTTCGACCTTTGGGGGTTTTTTGGCTTTACTGCCACTCCATTCTCCCGAAGCAAGACTTCGCTGAAGTACCGTATGCGGGTCCCTCCTCTTGAATGATATGACGATAGGTGGGGCTCCTGACAATCTCCCCCCCCCAAATCTACGTCTTTCCTTTACTTCGTAACTTCGACGTTTGGGGAGTTTGATTCTATGACATCTCTATTCTCTCGAAGTGGTACTTCGTCGAAGTCGTCTCGGTGTAGATAGAACGGCTGAGGGAATCCCCAAACATTCTCAATCGATGGCTCGCGAGACTTCGCGATGGGGATTTGGATCCCGATTTAGTCGGTAAGATAGGTTCATCTAACTACTAGGAAAACCGCCCAACGTTGGTCGACCTTACAGGTAACCGTAACTCTCGGTCACCTTCGGCCGGTTTGTGACAATTAGGGTCGACAATAATCCGAAGTCTCAGACTTCCGGAGCTCCGAAGCCAGAAGGACTTGGCTCCCTTAGGCTTAACATAGGGTTCCTAGAGCTTGGTCACATGGGTCCTTCTAACTCTCGCGATTTAAGCACAACTTCCTCATCATGAACGTGCTAAGGACTTGGGAATAATATCTCAATGGCACAACAAGGATTCTGAAGAAAATATCCTCTTCAGACGGATAGTGCCAGATTGATGCAATACTTTCTATCTCGATTGTCCTACAAGTTTACGTCCCAAAACACCTCGAAGGCTAAGTTGGGGCATATAGATGATCAATCAGAAGCATAAGTTCACAAGAATATAAGTGCATACACATAACTTGATCATTCAATACATAAACCATTCTTAGATGTATAAATACATGCATTCATCCATTATTCCAATTCAATGCATAGAGTATGAAAACACTTATCAGAACCAAATAGCGTGATGCGACTGCTGAAAGGGGTGACTATTTCCACCCAACCATAGGCTTGGTCACTCCTAACGAATTTACCACTAGCCACCCCCGAGCTAGACCATGATGCTATGAGAGAGATTTCTTTCTTCTGACTCAGCAACAGTCAGGGATAGAGGTTACTCTCCTCCTCCCACATGATCTTGGCAATGATTTTTCTCTATACCAAGCAAGGAGGCCTACCTGAGTACTTCCTTTGTCACTTAGCACCCTTGTTTATGAGCTTGTATCATAACCCTGCTAGCCATATCCTGCGACCAAAACAAATTCATTTCTTAGTTCTTCCTCGAACTTGAGAGCTTAGTCTCTCTTCGCAACTCTTTCTCTGCCCACCACGCCTTCCTTTCTTGCCTTCCTCGACAAGATTGTGTGTGGTCTGAATTCCCAGTCTGTGGTTAGGTCTGAAAGCCTTACAAATGGGCACTCTGCCCCATCCCCTCATTAAGTCTTGAGGAGGTCTTCCCACCTACCAGCCTGATTGTAATTCATTCTGGGGTCAGAGGATTGTTCTGGTCCTCAACAATTAAATCCAGCAAGGTATTGGTGTCGTGGGGTTTATCTCAACCATTCCTGGTTCCCCTCACCATCTCTTTCATAGCATCTGTGGTCTATCTTGGAAAACCCCCCTTTTAGCAGTTATGCAACACTTATCCATTTTCTATTAATAACATAAATTACATTCATTGACCTTTTATACAAAGTTTCATCAAATCAAACATTCACACATATCGAGTTTTCCATAGTCTCTTGGCCAATATAGTTATATTTACAAACTGGGGGAAACATGGGTGTTACAATCCCCTCCCCCTTAAAGGAACATCGTCCTTGATGTTCTATCTGTCAATGTGCTCTGTATATACAGAAGTAAATAAAAATGGATATACATGTTTCATGGCATCCTCTGTTTCCCATGTAGCCTCATCTAGGCCAAAGTGTTTCCACTGCACTTTGACCTATGCAATGGTTTGGTTCATGAGTGAGGTTTCCTTCTGATCTAGTATGCATTGAGGTTTTGGCATAAATTCTCCCTCTGGTTCAAAATCCCAGACCAGTCAATTATATGATTAGAATCATGTACATATTTCTTCAATAATGAAACATGGAAACAATTATGTGCCTTCATTGTGGGAGGGAGTGCTAGCCTATAGGCTACAGGTCCCACTCTATCTAAGATTTAAAAGGGTCCATAATACTGAGGTGCCAGCTTGGCACAAGCTCCCATTCTCACGGAACTCTTCCTGGGTCTAATTCGGAGATAGACATGGTCTCTTGTCTTGAACTCTCTGGGAGTTCTCTTTCTGTCAGCGTAACTCTTTTGTATATCCTGAGCAATTTTCATATTTTGCTTAACCTAAATCGCTTATTGTTCCATTTATTTCACCATGCCAGGTCTGATTGTAATTCTATCCACTGGATTACTCCAGCTGATTGAAATCTTGCATTGTCAACCATAGAGGGCTTCAAAAGGGCTCATCTTCAATGATTCTTGATAACCATTGTTGTAAGCAAATTCTACCAATGACAAGTAGTCTTCCCACTTCTTAGGCTGATGCATTACATGCATCTTGAACATGTCTTCTAATATTTGGTTCATTCTTTCTGTCTGTCCATCCGTTTGAGGGTGATAGGTTGTGCTAAACAACAATTTAGTCTCAAAACCAACCATTAAGGATTTACAAAAGCTTGAAGTAAATTGTGTGTCTCTGTCAAATATAATCTCCCTAGGAATGCCATGCAGTCTGAATATCTCCTTCATGAAGATGTTGGCAATATCTATTGCCTTGCAAGTTGACTTGACAGGAACGAAGTGAGCAGACTTGCTCAATTTGTCCACTACTACCATGATGGCATCATTCTTCTTTGTCGATTTTGGTAATCCGATGATGAAATATATGGAGATGGTTTCCCATTTCCATTCTGGAATTGGTAGAGGTTGTAACAACTCAGCTAGTTGTCGGTGTTCCGCCTTAATTGCTGGCATTCTAGACACTTAGCTATATAGTCGGCTATGTCCTTTTTCAATCCTGGATAATAGAATTTTTTCCTAGTGGTCGTGATCATTTTCTGATAACCTGGATGATCAGTATATGGTCTCTTGTGTAGTTCATCCATTATGAACCTCTTCAAGTCGTCACAACTTGGAATATACAATCTGTTTCTGTAGGTCAGCAGACCTTCATCAAGCATATGATAGCCTTCATACTTTATCCCTGTGGGCTCTTGCTTTAGGTACGATGTCACAGTCTTGAAAAATGCATCTATTTCTTGTGCATTCTAGACTCTCTCCCTGACATCCATTTCACAGGTGTTTACCGCTGCCAGGTGAATCATTTTCACATTTCTGCTAAGGTCATTGACTGCCTTATTTTTCTTTCCTTTGATGTGTTTGATTTCAAAATCAAACACACTAAGGAGAGCCATCCACCTAGCTTCTATAACATTGAGTTTCAATTGATCAAACATGTGCCTCAACCCACAATGGTCTGTCATAAGTACAAATATGCTACCCAGGAGCTAATTCCTCCACATTTTTAAAGCATGCACTATGGCAACCAACTCTAGATCATGGGTCACGTAATTGATTTCATGCTCATTCAATTTTCTGGATTCGTAGCAAATTACACGCCCTTCTTGCACAAGGAATCCTCCGAGACCTTCCTTACAAGCATCTGTACACATGAGGAAGTCATCATCAGGGTGTGCCATAGTCAACACAGGTGCATGGGTTAGAAGGTATTTCAATTCTTGAAATCTTTCTTCACATTCTGATGTCCAAGTGAATTTAACCCCCTTTTCTTGAAGGGAAGTGATTGGACAACCGATCTTGGAAAATCCTTTTATGAATCTTCTATAGTATATTGTCAGGCCCATAAAGGAACTGATATCAGATGCATCCTTTGGGGTAGGCCATTCCATGATAGATCTGATCTTGTCAAGATCTACTGCCAATCCTTCCAGAAATAACATGCCCTAAGTAATGTACTTGCTTGTGGAAAAAGTCACACTTGCTAAAATTAGCGTAGCACTGATTCTCTCTTAGTACTTGAGGCACTAATTTAAGATGTTCTTCATG
>JASDQU010240736.1:86446-99565 GCA_032191745.1 Picea mariana
CTGAAACCAATCAACATCTCTTCTTCGAATGTTCATTCTCTCGGCAAGTTTGGAACCATCTCTACAACGCCTTCGCTGCAAGATTTAATCCTCCAAGTAACTGGTTCAACATGTTTGTACAGTGCAAACAATCATATATAGGGTCATTTAGCAAGAAGCCCCTCTTTGTTCGACTGTGAAAAGCAATCCCCAAATTTATTTGTTGGGAAATCTGGCTGGCCAGAAATAAGTCAATTCTTCAAAACAGGGATTCGATTCCCTCTCGGATCGTCTCTCTAGCATGTGGTCTTCTCTATTCTCTTCCAAAGGAATAACCTCATCCTCCCTTGGTATGACGGATTCTACTGAAGCAACATGGGTCAATAGCATATTAAACATCAATTGCCTTCAAACTCCCCCTCTGGTTCAATCCCATACAACCCAGTGGCAATTGCGACTCTCTGACCAACATAGTGAACCAAGGCTCACAACTAATGCACAAGAACTTCATATGGATTCCAACAACCTAAGTGCAAAGGGAAATGAAAGCTAATTAAATGATTTCCATGAAAAAAAGAACCCACCTCCTTGGCAACCTTCTGTTGCTTTTCATCCTTTGAAACTGGGCTATCTATGGTGGCCGAAGATACTTTGATAGCATTTGAATGCTTCCAATGGGTTGCAGTCTTTTCCTTGGAAGAGGCCCTCAATGTCATGTAGATAGTGAATCTGGTAAGGCATAATAGGTCATTTTCAAGTAAACAAATACAACCCTCTCCAAAGGCAAACTCAAGGGCAAAAACACATAATCTCTCCTTCTAATGATGGCTTGAAAAAAAACTGATGGTTTGGGACAAGATAGATCCCATGTTTTTGGTGAAATTTCCTTGGAGGAAACATTGTGGGTTGTTCTTCTTGGGCATATAGAAAAAATGAATTTAGGGTAAAATTACATCCCCAAATGAAGTGTGAATGGACCCTTGGATATGATCTCGATGATGGAGATCATTGTGTTTATTTTCCAAGTTTTACCCACCAATGAATAGTCAAAGAGATGGAGGGAATAGGTGTTTGGGTGCATGTATGTTCATGATATGTGTTGGGTTACAAAATTCCATGAATTTTAATACCTTGTGACATGGTTATAACCATTTACCCATGACACCTTAGCTTTTAAGCTTGACATTAACAATTGCCTCTTGATTTCATCATTGACTGAGTTTCTTTGTCATTTGGTTTGCTCATGAGACAAACTTGTGATATTTTCCCATATACATAACCATGATTTGCTTAACATCATCCTAATGTTGTTTGATTTTGTCATTGTGTAGGGTATGATTGCTAGGGGAGATAGACCACACACCAATGATAGTATTAGCACTCAGAAATGAAAACCATAATTATACAAGATACATGTATCCAATAAACTCATAAACTAAGCACAGTCCAACACATATATATGCCATGATGAGTCAAGCATCAACATCATCAATCATCTTACTCAATGAAACCATATTCCATCATAATTACCATCTAATCATCAGTAATCATAACATCGAAATGTCATCATGCAACCATCATTAAAAATAGATTACAACAATTGTAATAAATGAACATTAGGAGGACAAACTATGGTGGCCTATGGGATTTTACAACAAGGGAGGATTCATAATTCATAAGGTGTCTTGATTATAGGGTTGCCTCACTGCAACACTTTGCGTGTGACAATTAGTTTATGAGAATTTGAGTCAACAACATATGGTTGTGTCAAAGCATATAAGCAACTCATGAAAGATATCTTGTTTGGATTTTGTACGAAAATATGCAATCTAGTAAATACTTTTAGTTAGAAAAAAAAGAGAGTAAATACTATGAGGGCAGTGCACCCTACCTCCTAGTAACTGTGTTGAATGAGCTTGGCCACTTTCTAAGGATTCAGTGATTGGAGTAGCATTTCAATAAATTCATAAACTAAGCACAGTCCAACACATATATGCCATGAGGAGTCAAGCATCAACATCATCAATCATCCTACTCAATGAAACCACATTCCATCATAATTACCATCTAATCATCAATAATCATAACATCGAAATGTCAACATGCAACCATCATAAAAAATAGATCACAACAATCATAATAAATGAACATTAAGAGGAAAAACTATGGTGACCCATAGGATTTTACAACAAGGGAGGACTCATAATTCATAAGGTGTCTTGATTATAGGGTTTCTTTACTGTGACACTTTGCATGTGATAGTTAGTTGATGAGATATTGAGTCAACAACATATGGTTGTGTCAAAGCATATAAGCAACTCATGAAATATATCTTGTTTAGATTTTGTATGGAAATATACAATCTAGTAAGTACTTTTAGTTAGAAAAAAAAAAGTAAACACTGTGAAAGCAAAGAGTGCACCCTACCTCCTAGTAACTATGTTGAATGAGCTTGGCCACTTTCTAAGGATTCAGTGATTGGAGTAGCATTTCATAGGTAACTTGCAACGAAATGGCTAGAATCATTCATGAAAGAATGCTCTTTCATAGGATTTAGTGGCTCGAGTAGCTTAAGGAACGATTTCTGGGGTTCGCTATTTTGAAGCTCCTTGTACGTGTAAGGGAAAGGTAGGGGTCTAGGTATGAGGTGAAGCCCCATATTGAAGGATAAACCAAATACTTATGCTATTGTGATTTGTTGGCAATGGTGTTATGGCATCTAGTAACATATAAGAGATAATGTGATTTATGGGCAATGGTGTTATGGCATCCGACAACATACAAAAACCAACTACTCATGTTTTTGTGATTTGTGGGCACTGGTGTTACGACATCAGACAATGTTATTTGTGCAATGGTGTTATGGTATATAACAACGTATTAGAGACAAGTGGAGGACAACATCATTTTTGTTATACAATGACTTGAAACATAGAAGATAAAACCTTTTTAGTCATTATTGTTGTCAGCAGAAACAACCGTATTATGTTGCAAATATTATATCAAGTTTTTGTAAATAAAGTAACATGATTACTAGGAAAAGGTAATTGAAGTTTACCTTGACTCAACACCAATAACACCCACTTCCATGTCGGTGCCAACAATATCGATCAACATTAACAACAACAATTACAATGTTTAGATTGAAAAATAGTTGTCTTCGAACTACCGCATAGCTAGTTCCATCCTTCTATCCATTTCATATTATTTCCAACATTGATTCTTACAATTCTCAAAGACAAATTGTGTGAAATCAAGATAGACTCTTTAGTTCTATAATTCACGACCCTTTTCTAGTCATGAAAAGTATCATATCGATAAATAGAGTGTTCACAATAAATATGAGCTCCAATGTATTTTCACCCACAAAATATTTCCTTATGCCCATAGGTCTTTGAATCAAAACTAATGGTTTCGTTGATTATTTTCGAGGTTAGTTTCATACCCAAGTTTTAGAAAATTGACCAGTTCACGGACCTAATCTCCAATGGTGTTGGTTCATTATTTTTTGAATAGAACCACCACTAGTATTACTGAAAGGTTGGATGCAGAGCCTCAAGTGCTAATTATGATCTCCAAACCCTCTTCTTTGAGTAGTGAATTTTTATCCAATTTTAAACATATAGTTTCATTGTCAAACATTCCTTATCCTTGAATTCTTTACAAACTCACCCCTATGAAAAAGGTTCCATAATGTGAACTTCATCAACAGTTGATTCCCCATAGGCTTTGAATCCATTATCTCATCTTAGCCTCTTAGCCTAATTTGGCATCCACATTAATGTAATAATATTGATCTCAATGAGACCCTTTTGTGGATCTTTCCCTATATTTAGTTCCAATATGGTACTTATTATTTGAAGCATTGTTGCCTTGGGGAGAATTGGTGGGATTCTATTCCTAAGGCATATATTTCATATCGAATACTTCTAACCAAGGAGGCATGAATAACATTTTTTTAAGTGATCCACATTCTAATGAGGTTAGTTTGTTTAGTTGAATTATAAAGAATAATTTTATTGATGTTTGTTTATTTTTTGTTGTTGGTTGTGCATTTTTTTCTTAGAGGTCAATTTGAGGGATGCTACTTAAACCAGTTGTGACATTGCCAATGCCCTACATTATTCCACTACCTAGCACAGAGGTTGATGACTACATGTCAATAATGAAATTACACAGTATTCCACTACCTAGCTTAGAGGTTGATGGCTACATGTCAACAATGAAATTGCAGGATGTCTTATCTTCAAGGAATTTGTCCATAAAGTAGAATTTTATAGTCCCTAGATTCAACATCGACAACTTCTTTGGAAATCTTGAAACTTTTACATTCCAATGTTGCTTGAGAAGATATGGAGATAATAGGGGCGTTGAAAAAATGCTTAAAGTTTATATTAAAACTACAAACAAAATTTAATTGTAAGAATGAATTACTTTGAAATTATATATAAAGGACAATAGATGTTCGCATTGTAAATCGTTTTGTCACAATTACTACTGGCCAAAGAATAAAGAATAAAGACATTGTGAAAATAATATTGCAAACAATATAATATGTCAAGGTTGTTATACGTTAGAATATTGTCTACACAACCTTAATGACAAATGAAAGACATAGCTTGATAGACACAAGACATCGTTGAGACACATGAATAACGAGTTTTGCAATGGGAAAAGATGTGGAGATGTTGTAGGGATAGACAAGTGCTTGATTTGATTCAAAATACAAATTCAAGAATTTTAGACTTTCGAGTGGATATACATTTTCAAAGTATTTATATAAAGTATTTTAAACTCTACAAGGGATATACATTTTCAAAGTATTATATAAAGTATTTTCTTGACAAACATATTGAAGTGTGTATTTAATATCTCCATTTCTTTAACATTGGATTTGACAAAGAACATGACAATGTAACGCTTCAACACTCATAATGAACTGAACCAAATTTGTGAGTTTGGTGGTTGCATTATTTTTATAAATTATCCTGCTATAAACAATATTATTATATATATGGTCAAAAGGGTGGCAATTTGGAATATTGTTTGTAATGTAAATTATTTTGTTTTCTTTTTGTGGTTGCACATAAAGATCACGAAGAATAATTTTTTTTTTAAGGCAATGTCTAAACTTTCTACATTTTTTACTTTTGCATGTCACTATTACTAGAATCTGGTAAATCAATTATTAATAAAATCACAATTTTACATTGCTTAAATCATGTTTTTGAAAGCATAAATCGATTAAGTACCCTCAAAAACCTGCAGGGTACCTGTAACAAGTAATCTTAACCATTGATATTTGCAATTCTATCCATCCTTCTAAATTTCTAGTTGGATTATCGACAAAACTCGTTGGAAAAAAGTGCCTGGGAAAAGGTAAAAACATGGAACGTTTAGACTACGTCGAATTTTAATGTGAAGAGAATTTGAACAATGGTATTATTGTCCTAATAAGATTAGGATACCATAGACTTGATTTTGATGCTTGGTTAGCTCATTTGCATGGTCAATAAGTTCATGTCCTTATTTTGGTAGTGCTCGGTTGCATTGTCACTACTAATCTTATTATCTAGTTGTTCTCACAGAAACAAGTACTAGCTACATAGAAGCTTACCCTTGTTAATGAAAATGTATCTTTCTTATGATGCTAAAATTGGTCTACTTCTCTATAGATGGGTTTATGATTTGAGTCAGTTTATTTTTTATGAATTGAATTTGTTTAAGTAAACTAAAGAAACAAAAATAAGGTAAGATGCATTGCATGAGTGTTATAGCCTTATTTGGTCATATCTGAATAGATGCTCTTCACTTGGACATACATTTGTATTTTTTCCATTTTCTGTCTTCTTCACTTATCTTTAGGAAACCTGTGGGTGCCCACTTCTTTCATTAAGGAAACTCTCGGACATGTTGTGAAAAGGTAAAAGATAACTAAAAATGCATTAAATGTGCACTCCTGAGCATCGAACATAGGGTCTGCACATGTGAAAACCCTAACTTCCTTTTCCAACTATCTTAACTACTTCCTCTTAGTATAAGTAAGAGTGACTTATTGGGAGAAAGGGGAAGATAAACATGTAAGCAAGGTTATATTGGAAGAACAGATAGAGGAGCAACCATGACATTTCAATTGTTTTCCCCTCTTTTAGAGGCCCTTGGTTTTGAGTTTGATGTTGGCTTTGTATTGGGTCTAAAAATCATCTTGTTTCCCAACCAAAGTAAAGTTAACAAGTATAGGCCGTGTTATCCCCATTTTGTGGATAACTAAGGATATGATGTCTCGAGGCCCTCAGGTTGCAGATATGGAGTGTCGAGAGACTACATGACCAACAATACCCTTTGCACAGATGGAAGACCCACTCACCACCACAGATGGTCACATGTTTATAGTTGGCTTTCGAAAGGTAGCGTGCCTTGCTCCATGAGGTACAAGTCAGTATTATGGTGAACATCATTTCAATATTTAATCCATTTGATTATGTTGTATCTTAGATTGCTCTAGATTTTATGATATGTTCTTGTGTTGATGATTGCAGCTATGTGAGACATTCTCTAGCTTACAAACCTGTGAGATGTTGACCATTGCAGTTCTATGAGACTTTCTCCAGCTTACAAACCTGAGAGAAATCCCTTGAGAAATGGTGTGTGGTTCCTATCTGAGACAGAGCTAGAACGTAGAGATGACCTCCTCCATTCAGAGAGTTGAGAATAACTCCATATGATTCTCCGGTGAGAAAGACGATCTGCAGAGTTGGACGTGCCTATGGCTGAGCATAAGGTGATTGTGTGAAATCCCAAAGTGGTAGGAGCATTGTCATGAGAACATAAATGAATATGATGTATTAGCCTCCTCTGAGTAGAAGAGTTGAGGAGAAAATCCAGATAACTCTCATGTGTAATGCAGTGGGAAAGAAGATTTGTTGAGTGGACGTGCCTATGGACGAGCACAGGTGAACGTGTGAAGAAGTGGTTCTTCTATGTAATGCAGTGAGCCAGAGATATGGAAATCCCTATGGATGTGCCCCTAGTGGATGAGCACTAGTGGGTGTATAAGATCCCTTTCTATATTGTTTAAGAGTAAGGCCTACCTGTAACCCTAATTGTAACATAAAGGGTACAGGTCGACCCCACCTTAATGTGGCTGGTAATTAATGTAAAAGATAATTAATCTGGTTAATATTAATTATATTATAAGCTAGTGAGGTTGACCATGTTGTGCCAATAGACACTTTTGTTGACAGGGTTAGGTTAGTATAAGTAAAGGTAAATTCCCCATTGAGGAAACATATCTTTCAAGTGAGTTTGGAAATTTCAGCAAGTACACCTACCTCGAAAAAGTGCGCACTTCTCTTGGGCACTAGTCTTCTAGTGTTTGAGCACCCTCTTGTGTGCTAGGTTTTCTTGGTGGTGAAGGTCTTTCTCTTGAAGAATGCCTCCCTAGTTGAGAGGGAGTGTTGATGACTCCAACCAAGACAAAGTTCAAAGTACATCCGTGTGAGACTTGGCATGATGAAGAATGCCTCCCTATCTGAGAGGGAGTGTTGATGATTGCATCTATGTAAGACATTCTGCAACTTACAAACCTGTGAGATGTTGACCATTGAAGCTATGTGAGACTTTCTCCAGCTTACAAACCTGAGAGAAATCCCCTAAGAAAGGGTGTGTGGTTCCTATCTGAGACAGAGCTATAATGTAGAGATGACATGCTCCATTCAGAGAGTTGAGAAGAACTCCAGATGATTCTCCGGTGAGAAAGGCGATCTATAGAGTTGGACGTGCCTGTGGCTGAGCACAAGGTGAACGTGTGAAATCCCAAAGTGTTGGGTGCATCGTCATGAGAACAAAAATGAAGATGATGTATTATCCTCCTCTGAGCAGAAGAGTTGATGAGAAACTCCAGATGACTCTCTTGTGTAATGCAGTGGGAAAGAAGATCTGTTGAGTGGACATGCCTGTGGACAAGCACAGGTGAACCTGTGAAGAAGTGGTTCTTCTGTGTAATGCAATGAGCCAGAGGTATGGACATCTCTATGGATGCGCCCCTAGTGGATGAGCACTAGTGGGTGTATAAGATCCCTCGCTATATTGTTCAAAAGTCAGACCTGCCTGTAACCCTGATTGTAATATAAAGGATAGAGGTCGGCCCCACCTTAATGTGACTAGTAATTAATGTAAATGATAATTAATTTGGTTAATATTAATTATATTATAAGCTAGTGAGGTCAGCCCTGTTGTGCCAATAGAAACTTATGTTGACAGGTTTAGGTTAGTATAAGTAAAGGTAAATTCCCCATTGAGGAAACATATNTGGGTTTTCTTCCCTTGTTGAGAAGGGTTTCCCAGGATACTTCTTGTGTTCTTGTGCATGGTGCTTCTTCTTGTGATATTGGTTGCTGCAACATTAATGGTTATGGTTAAATGCTAAAAATGGAATGAACTTCATGCTTAACCTTGCTCATTGAAAAATCAATAGCTTGGACATTATGCCTTTTGTCTTGCTTCACCTTGGTGGTCGACATTGTGCCATAGTAAGTGGTTTTCCTTGGGAATGGGTTTTCTACTGGGAACTCCCTTGATGAGCCATTGTACCGTTCTCGACCATACTTACCATTTTGCATCATTATCCCCCTCCATTTCCTTATCTCTTGGGATTTTAGGGTGTATTGACCCAAGAAGGGGTTGTCCCTCATTCTATGGGAAGAAGGGGCTAAAGGCCCAAAGGGGTTGGTGTTGGGTAAAAGATGAAAGCTTTGTATAATACTTCCAGATTCTTCACCCAGGGATCACCCAAGAAAGAAATGAAACACTTATCTTTGAATAAAAGGGGACCCATAATACAATAAAGAAATGCTTGAAAGCTTAGTTGAAGGATAAGAGGTCTCATCACGAGCCGACCTATCGCGTCCATGGATATCTAGTGGTATGACATTGTCATCCTCTGGTCACCAAACCAGGGCAATGACTCTAAGTTGCATGGCTGAGAGAAAGGGGGTCTCATCACGAGCCAACCTTTTCATTTCCATTAGGTATTTGTGGGTGACATTTCCACCACCTGGTCACCATGCCAGGGCAATGACCTTCAATCTCTCCTTTTGCTATTATGAAAGAAAATATAAAGAAAGAAATATAAAAGGAAAATGATGGTCTTGGAAAAAGTGCATTGCGGACGAAGGTACCACACACCCTCTACAAAGGCACCCATGAATGAGACATTACGACCCTAGTATGTCACGATCCATATGCCCATTGAGTCTTGACCCCATTCACCTCATACACTTTACATGGCTTAGAGAGGGACCTCTTGGAAGATCTCCTTAACTTAGGGAAAGATCTACCCAATAGGACACCTTGTCAACCCTCCCATACTTAAGCTTTCCAAGTCGCATAGTGTCTTTGAGTTGTTAATTGTTTGATATGGTGATATTTGATGCACATAATTGGATGGATTATTTATTGATTGAATTAACTTATCATGATGTTATGACTTGAGATCCTTGGAGGGCATGTTCATTTTTCTTTGTAGGACCTAGCTAATGGACAATTTCGGGAGAACAAACCTAGCTTGGGCTTCCATGGGGCTACAAGCCCATAGGTTGGATGCCAGGGGCCCGCATGTTGGATGAGAGATATCAAATTTGGAAGGCCTCAAATAGAGTTTGGAAAACATAGCCTAGCCCCCTACATGCCAAATGTTTTTCCTAGGAGAGGCAAAATGTCACTTCTAGAGACATGACATCACCTAGGGGGGTTAGGGTTTGGTGGTCAGGTGCCACTCATTTACACATGGACGTTTGAGGAGGAGAAGGGTCTTCACCATGTATGAGTGCCTAGATGCTTGACACATGGCCTTTGGTGGCCCATTGACGCTTCTCCAACACCAACAACTTCCTCAAAGTGGCAAAACGTCCCCTAAAGGGGTGACATCCTCCTAAATTAGGGTTTAATTTGTGCAAAATGTGAAATTTTAAGTGAATTGTTTAATATTATTTTGATAAGGGGGAAATATTAGGGTTGTTGACCCCTAATCTTGTGTTTTACTCCTTAATTGATTGACAAAATATGCTATCTACTTTTAGTATAAATAGAGATCATAAGATCTCATTTTGAATCATAACTCTCCCTGTTGTGAGAGGCTTGGTCTGAAATTTTCATCCCTCTTGTCTCTTTTATCTCTTTTGCACTTCTAGATACAATACATCACCTAAGGGGGTTAGGGCTTGGTGGTGAGGTTCCACTCATTTACACATGGACGTTTGAGGAGGAGAAGGGTCTTCACCATGTATGAGTGCCTAGATGCTTGACACGTGGCCTTTGGAGGCCCAATGATGCTTCTCCAACACCAACGACTTCCTCAAAGTGGAAAAATGTCCCCTAAAGGGGTGACGTCCTCCTAAATTAGTGTTTAATTTGTGCAAAAAGTGAAATTTTAAGTGAATTGTTTAATATAATTTTTTAAGGGGGAAAGATTAGGGTTGTTGACCACTAATCTTGTGTTTTACTCCTTAATTTGTTGACAAACTATGTTAGCTACTTTTAGTATAAATAGAGATCATAAGATCTCATTTTGAATCACAACTCTCCCTCTTGTGAGAGGCTTGGTCTGAAATTTTCGGCCCTCTTGGCTCTTTTAGCTCTTTTGCACTTGTTTTATGGTTATTTTATGAATGGTTGATGGAGGAAGGCCTAGTGCTAGCTTTGGATGATGCTTTCTATCTCTTGTGGTGAATTGTCTTAGCATTTCTCTTGATCTTGGTATGGTTTTACTCTCTTGCTATCATTTTATTCATGTCAAGTATTGTTATGCTAGGAGATAGGTGGGAAATATAAAGGTATACACCTCCACCATAGCCTTCATCATTTAATTTGCTTCATCTCACTGATTAAGGGTTTTCTAAGAGAAGTATAAGGGCATACACCCTCTTAGCTTAAACCCTAGCTTAAAGAAACTTACCTTGGGGAGTAAAAGGGCTTACATCCCCAAGGAGGTAGCTTCTCCAAGCTCCCTGTGACTCCATTAACCCAATAGTAAAGGCACTAGTCATTGTTTTGTTGCATTGGAGAAATAAAATATTGCATTGGGAAACGTGACTTTCGGTCATTTTTACTTCTTTCAAAATGGATTGTTTTCCTTATGCCTTGGGCACCTCACAGCCACTAGGGAATCCCCATCTAGGGGCTACTTATTGCTGATGTTACAAAATTGCATCTTCAGCCATTAGGGCTATAGAAACCCTAACTTACTTGCTTGAATAACTTTCTTATCAACCATTGGATTTTACTCAAAGTTTTCACATTTACTCTCCTTGACCTAGCGCACTTTTTTGGAAAAGTTCGAGGGTATTTCAGTGGCTGATTTTTTTTCTGTAATACATTGAATGTTACAGACATAAGGCTGATATAATTTGTTGTAGACAAGTGTTTACAATAGCCTTATCTTTTATGCTAAGAGTATTGATTTTTCATCTTGAGTTTAGCTAGTCATTTACTAGTTTTTCTCTTGCATTTTCTACTCGATCTTTAGCATTTATTGAGGAGCTTATAGTACCTTTTTCTTGCTGATATATACTGTTATCTATTGCTGTAAATTAGGGACAACAATATTAACTTGCTGATCCAACTAACATATACTATTGCAAAGTGTCCTTTCTTGTGTCTCAGGCAGGTACAATCATCCAGAGAAGTGTTATACCTGTGGGGCAAAAATTACTTAACTTGCAAGGCATCTCTTTCCACCTTTCACTCCACTTAGACTTGACCTATAGGGGCTTCATTTCCATCCATCTCCATATCCATATCCATCTCAATCCCCCTAGGGTCATCGGGATCGCCTCCCTAGAGTGATCTAGTCACCCTTGAAGTGTGGGACCTACATCGAGGTGACATTGGATGTAGGATTCCCAAATCATAGCACTTGTTTCATGGTTGGGTAGGGCCTTTCCCAACCTACAACTTGTGCTATAACAGGTTGAATTTTTCATATAAGTGGACCAGTTTGGAGGAACCAGACTAAGAGGAAGTAGTTAAGACAATGGGAAAGGGAGGTTAGGAGTGTTAGAATATTCAAGAATACTTGGGTGGGGGTGAATCAATACAGAGTTATTTCAACAATTTTAACCTTCAAGCACTACATAAACATTAACCATTAATTATGGCATTCATCGTCACATAAACACATACACATTGCACACAGATTTTTACGTGGAAACCCAACTCGGAGAAAACCACAAAAAAATTTCTTAAGTAGTTTCAAGATTTTACAAACACCAACTTGAAGGAAGTATCCACTCCCTAAGTTTTCTAGCACCTACTAGAAGGAGACATCAATCCCCTTGGAATATTTTAAATGATGATACTGGATTAAATAAACCTTCAAATATAATCCCAAAATCACTTCTTAAATCTACATACAAAATTGCTCAGAACTATACCTTAAATCTGCAAACTTATAAGATTTGCCACGAGCTCAATGTTCCATTTCTGATTCTAAAACTTGGACCTCAGATATTAGGATTTTTTCTCCTTATAATGAAACAAGTGGAATTCAATTTGGACCTACCAAGATTCATATATAACCATTTTATCTCAAACACTTGTTTGGGACTAGTTTTTGGATTAGTCACAAACCCTAATTTCCAACAAGTATAACTCTGTACCTATAAAGAATTAGGATTTGAATATTGTATCCAATCTTCATCGATATCTTCTCTGAAATTCCTCCAAATTTATCTCCTTTAATTGTCCCCGAAAAAAATTTATAGCGAAAATACCAAGATAACTCGTTTTGAAGAAAAAATCCCTAGTTTTAAGAACCTCAACTTCCAATGAGTATATCTCAAAACCTATAATGAGTCAAGACCTCAAATTTGTATCCAAGATTCTTTGCTACCTCTTCAAAAACACCTCCAAGTTTTTCTATCTGAATCATTCTATAAAAATATTTATATCGAAAATTCCAAGATGACCTTCAAATAAAACCTTAGAACAAATCATCACAAGACTTCATCTTCCCTTGGAATTTCACCCTTCTTCACTTCGTCTTCCCTTGGAAATATCTTCCTCTATGATGAAATTTTCTTATCTTCCTTGGATAGATCGAATGGGTGTGATCCAAATGATAAATGAGGCTCCTCTTATTTA